>CALNHX010006813.1:0-83373 GCA_940337035.1 Agriotes lineatus
GATTGAACGTACCGATTGCTTCCACAGAGGAAGCAGTACGGTTATTCTTTAAATTTATTTGGTTGTTTATATTTATATGGGTATTGTACTGGTAATGAACGTGGCCCGGAAACAACTTTCTTTATTTTTAAAATATAACTGCCGTTGTTACAGTTGTACAATATATTATTCATATGATCATTAAATGCACAAGACGCATCGACAGGTTTAAGAACTAAAGACGACTGCAATAAATGTGCAATTTTATTTTTAGGATCGATCGTTACATTGATGGTAGTTTAGTTTTAGTATAGGAAATCCCATTGATTTCATACCCAGTTTAAATGATGTATAATTTGGGTGTATTAAATAAAACATAGTGTAAGTAACAGCACAAACTGCTTCTTGACCAATGTGTAAAATATATGTCTGTTTTTTTCCTTTTTTTAAGAAGTAATATGAGAGTATTATTTATCTATGAAACGGAGGGAACTGTTCTCAGTATAAAGCAGTTATGTCTCTATTGGAAAGTATACTTCAGATTAAGAGATACATCATAACATAATGTTTGTTCGGAATTGGCAACTTTTTTTCTAAGCTCTATTCATGCCAGGCTCTTAATATAAGACTGTGCCAGTATAGGGTATTCGGCATCTAGTAATGCAATTAATTTTAAAACCGTTTTAAGTGTGCAGTCTGACATAGGTATTAAATAGATTGAATTTAACCAACAACGTTATTTAGTGAACTTGTGATGTACAGTCGTGTTCATTAAAGTGTTGTACAGCATTTGTACTTTGTCAATATAAATTAATTACACAAAGTTCAAAAACGTGTTGTATATACAAATATTATGAAAGTATACATCAAGGTCTACCTAATTAGTGATACAGTGTGAGCCTGTGTTGAGTAATAACACAACCACCGATAAATTTACATGTGTCGGTGTACAACACTTTTTTGAACACGACTGTACTTCCACATGAAATGATTTATAAGTATAAAACGTATTTCTTAGGACCTGATCATCTGAAATTTATACTATATGATATTTTTTAGTTATAATTTAACGAAACTATGTAATACACAGGCTGTTAGAGAAATATGTGATTTAATTTTAACTAGTTGTAGAACTTGCCAAATGGCATAATTTTTTTACGTACCATTTTTGTGAAAAACGTCTCTTAAGTGAAAAAGAAATTGACAAAGATTTCAATAGAACTAGCTGTATACCACTGAGTAGCTTTATTCCACCATTGCCAATGAGATAGTCTTTCTTATCAATGAATTTTTTTCTCGCTCCGACTTCCAGTTTCAAGTGTCACAACTACGTTGTTATTGACAAAACCAGATATTTATCATACTCATTTATGTAGAATTAGAAATAAATGTAGCATTCGAACGTCTCGTCAAGTTTGAGTTGAGGAAAATACGCGTTTTCGGGAAAATGGCAAATAAAAAGTTATTCCATTTAACTAATTCTGTAAGTGGTTAAAATTAAATCACCAATATCCGTAACACTGTGTAATAGAACTACTATTATTAACGATTTTTTATGTCCTATGTTGCCATATAGAATTGAGTTATCAAATAATGACAGGTCGTTGCTATATTTTACATCTTTCACTCTTGATAATAGTAATTTCGCAGTTGTCAACGTTAAGTGTACTGATAAAAGTTCTCCATATCGATGTCGGAGATCAATAACTAATTTATTTGAAAACATGATACCATAATTATACAATATTATTATATCGGAATGTATGCTGTTTATTCCAAAATACAGTGGGAACATAAATTACAGAAGTAAAACTAAAATTGCTTTTAGGGAAACCAGCAGTTTTCTAATGTAGCCATTCATCATTTTGTATGGCTTTATTCAAAGTTAATTAGCAGTAATTAACAGATCGCATTACATTAAACAATGATTGGGCGTGCATAACAAAACAGTTGGAAGCTAAGCATTTACTCCTGTTTAGAGTGTAACATATTAATTATATTTTGCTCATTTGTATTGTATTGTGTGCAATTCTCATAATTATTTCACTACGAATAACAATATATTTTGGAATTGTAGAACTAAGAGTGTAGTAATATACTATATGTCAGACAACAATGGCGAGTATTGCAAAATTCAGGCATATTTTCAAAGGAATTGAAACTCTCTTTTCTGTGAAAGTTAAATACGTATAGTCTAATTGTCTAATTTATCGCACTTTGTTGCTCAAAAATTGGCAATTACCAAAATTGTTTGAGAAATGACGTACATAAATCGTCTAGAAGACAAAGGAAGTATTGCAATCGCGAAAAATCACCTTCCGAGATTTCATCTGATCTTCACGTTTCAGGATCTCTAGATGACGAAAAATATGTTTTCGCAATCTCGTCTGTCTGTTTGTTGGCGGTATAGCTCAAAAACTATTTGTTGCAGCAGGACATTTCGTTTGCGAGCTACTTATACGTTCGTCTACCTGGCTCTAAACCGGATATACTTTCGGTCAAATATTTACAGGGTGAGGACCTTAATAAATTAAATGTTTTCCATTTTTGCTTTAACGCAGGAATAGATAAAAGTAATAATTTGTCCAGGAATTCTAATTTTGCAAACACGGAATTTTTCAGATGAAACTTGCTAAAATTTCATGAATACTTTCAATATAAAAATCTAAACTTTGAATTTTTAAGTCGTGCAATATATTGCCTTTCAAAGAACAATTACGTATTGCTGCTCCAAAGTACATGTGTTCCAAAGTCTTTGGAAGTCTCAAAATTATGTGGATTTTTAAAATCAATATCGTAAACATTATTTTTTAATACATCTTCTTTAATATAACATTCCATGGTAGTTTTAAATGTGTTTGTGACTTCTTTATGTATGAGATGAATTTGAGGTTTTTTACTCTGCATAATAAGATTCAAGCGAAGAAATAACGGTAGCATATATGACAAAAATTCCAACTACAATTTAATTTCTGTTTTTTTTATAATATTTAAAATCAAGGTAGCTTCCAAAATATTTTTATATCTTCCCATGACTAACTTTCACATCGCAATTGCATGATTTGCACCTTAACTGATAAAAAAACCATTAATATTTAATCTGGTTCATACCTAAATAATACAAAATTACCAAGCAAAATGATCTCCTTTCTTATTTTTTGCGACCCATTGGAACTCTTTCCCATTCATCTCTGTATTTATGTTTATAAGATAGCCTCTGTTTCTTCACTACTTTTGAGGTAGACGGAGCATTTAGATCACTATTACCACTTTCTGACATTTTATTATTAAAAATTAATCTAAAGCAGCCAAGCTTTTTATTTGCAAACTGTAGCGTACCACA
This sequence comes from Agriotes lineatus, assembly GCA_940337035.1. Classification (NCBI taxonomy): domain Eukaryota; kingdom Metazoa; phylum Arthropoda; class Insecta; order Coleoptera; family Elateridae; genus Agriotes; species Agriotes lineatus. The sequence goes on from CALNHX010006813.1 coordinate 3,323, forward strand.
AGAGACATTATCAAATGAGAGACTGATGCACAAAATTGCAAATGCTCAGCTTTAATATTTAACATTCGGGGAAATGCCTATTTCTTGAAAGAACACTTAAGGGGCGGGTAAAGGTAAAACCGCTCAAAGTAGCCAATGTTTCAAGCGTCATATCTACTACGTATGTGGGCCAATCATATCAATTTTTTTTTGTATGATAGCCTGTAGTTTTATCTGTCAAACGACATAGATTTCATGGAAAATTTTTGGTAGGATGGTCATTAAACAATATTTTAAGAACATCTTGCAATTTACCTTCAAAGAGTTTTTCTCCCAAACGGCTTCTCCAATCTTAGTCTTTTTTATATCCAAATTATTATTTTTCACAGTTCTAGTGTATGAGATAAAAAATATACTAATTACTGAAAAAAAAATAAAAAATAACTTTGAAAAAGTCAAGTTCCCTTTGTACGATTTGTATGAAATTATCTCATTCACTAGATATTAAGAAGTCTAGGACATTGGCGTAAACAGAATTTGAAATTTATGTTTCGTTTTTGAGAAAAACGCCTTAAAATGAAAAATGTTAGTTCTAGAGTTGGCCACTTGGTGTCGCACGAAATTTTAGTTGTCAAAGTGATGAGCAGGTAGTCCGGTGGGTCCGTCAATTTCATCGACGGTCGTAAACTACTAATCCGATTAGCACGGCAGGTAAAACTTCAAAATATGCGGTAATAAGTATGCAATTTTGTGAGTGCATGAGTAATTTATAGAAACTTCTGTACATACATTTTATTCATATAAGAGACATAAATGTATTATAGACAATTGCCATATGTATGTTATATTTATAAGTATATACAAACAATTAGGTATCATTACTGCATAATTATATCACTTAAACATGTAGGTGTTCACATATATTTACAAGTATTTTATTCACCCACAGTATACATAAATTATATACACTAACTAAACTAGGTATAAGTAGGTATCTGCCTCTACTATACAGATACAGTTTTTTTTTTATTTTTTTTTTATATTGTGCCTGAATAATTGAGTTGGGCTCTTTACATTTTTTTCCGGCTTCAATTCTTTTTAATACCATTTCTGGCAAAATGCATTCTTTAAAAAATTCAATTAGTTTTTTTTTCCATTTTTGTTTTCCAGAACTGTTCATCACGTTCGATAATTTCAATGTGCAGTGGTTCATTTTCATTGTACCCAACGAAGTAACATTTCTGTTTTTCGGCAATATTTAATTGACCCTGCACTTGAAAATAATAATTATGGCTATGCTTTAAACACAACCGTCCGTCTTCAACACCTAAAAAAAAGCTTCGCTGAGTCTCTGCAACATCTTTCATTGTAACTTTCTTCTCGGCAAGGGACGGAAAACACTTTATTTCTATCAAGCTGTCGTTTAACTGGATTATTCCTGAAAAATAATAATAATTTTGTATAACATTAACTAATACTCGTATAATGACATCTCTACGCTTAGCTTACCATCGGGAGACGCTGCTAAAAAGTTATGATTTTTATATATAAAAATCCCACAAACTGACACTTCGAGCCCAGTTTCCTTTGTAAATAAAGTTTTGACAACCTCTTCGTTGTTTATGCCATAATCTACGTAACGATTCCCATTTATGGGAGGATCATATAAAATTTTACTAACCAAATTATGACACGACGTTTGTGGCAATTTGTGGCAAATTTGTCCAAAAACCGAAGCTGTTACTCGATTTTTCCGATGAAATTTGTACACATTATTTTTATGTTGTCCAACGGTTTGCTGTTCTATGTGTTTGATATCTTTTTCATTCACCTAAAAAAAAAATGAAAAGTTTCGTAACCTAGTAGTTACTCTTTGATCTTACCAAAAAGGGCTTCAATTCTGCTTGACACAATTTTTCTAATTGTTCGTCTGGGACGTAATCGTCAGCCGTAGGACCGCAATGGTCATCAACACCAATTGTTGAGGGCGCTGCCTTTGTCTTCCCCAATTTTTTTTAATTGTATGTTTCTTTTTGCTGGTTATGTATTTATTGAAATATTCTCCAGGTGCCTGGCCAGTGTAATCTTCCCAAGAATGCTTTTGCCACATTGCACCGCTTTTGTAGTGCAAAGCGGCAAGAACGCATCGGCGTTGATATGACCCTCGTTGAACTAAATTTTTTCGTTTACCACAATTAAATTTAGCAACAAGGCTCATAAAAAGTTCAGAACGATTGTTGGTCTCGTTTGGAATTATTCGGTCGGACTTTTTTATTATGTTGTTTATTCCGTCTTCTATTAGTTTGAAAACTCCGTCTTGTTTCATTATTTCAACCATTTGGCGATCTTCCGAATTACACTTGTAATAGTTTTTACAATTTGTGTGAACACCAAATACATGGAAAGGTCCATTTCGTAAGTCTTTCATTAAACCTGTCACATTCATTTTTTGATTTTCATAATTGTGGTTTATAGCCCCTCTGACAGCCCTAGCCAACCTCGGTTTGTTTTGTTTGATTAGTCTTCTACTTCGAAGGGGCAGTTTAGTATTGGCTATGATCTAGAATATTATTTACAGTGTAATAAAACATTTATTTGGTCAGATCTGAACTTGTTACCTTGTAAAGCATGTTGTTATAATTTTTTATAACATGGTTCGCGCATTCCGTTTTTTTAACTTGGTTTCCATAAGACACCTTCTCTTTTATTCTGGCGTACACACTAGAATCTCCATCTGCGATAAAGTTTGTGTACATAAGGCGATGGTTTTTGCTTTGTTCAAATCCCTCAACGATAATATTGGCTTCCATAGCCGAAGAAGATCCGGACCAATTTTTATAACATACATGTTCGTTAGCTAATTTATTTTTTGCTTCTGCCATACTGCAAATGCTACAATATTTATTCCTAATTCCCAGGAACAATATTCTTTTGGTTAATTTTCCAATGATAACAGCCTAAAATACATAAACAAAAATTGTGAATTTCGTAAGTGTAAGAGTTATATCTACTAACCACTCCAGATAGAGAATTAAAGTTATGTCCAAATGATCTTTTTGCCCATCCACCGTCCAAGTAGACACTGGTTCTAGCAAAACCATTTGCGTCCATGTCACCATTTTTTTTCGCCATTTCGTATTCTTCTTGAGCTGCCGTTGCAATTTCTTTATCCAATGTTTTCGCCCAAAATTCACCGAGTTCTCCTTCAATTTTTGAAAATGTTGGAAAGGTCATGAATGGTATGTCCATTGCAGAAAACAATTCTTTCGTTGCCGTGTAAGTGCTTCCAGAGACAAGAGTACCCCAAACGGCACTACTATTAGAATTTCCTTTATTTGAAGGATTTTCGCTGGCTTTCGTTATGCAAATATTACACATCGTGCAACGAAAATCAAAGTAACTTATTAAACCCACTCGTCTTTCTTCTGCCAAATAAAGATTTCCACAGGTACAATACCGGTTATGGTCCCTTTGTAAAGATAGGGCCCAATTTAACAAAAAGGCGATGTTAACAATTCGATAACCAGGAATGATTTTTTCCATATCATCACTTGGAGGCTCATATTCAATTGTTATTTGGTGGTTATTTATGTCCTCCTCTTCTTTCCAAATTTTTCTTATTTCAGCAACTTCTTCTGCGGTTGAACCATTAAGAGCTTCGTGCTCTTGCTTCCTATAATATACAGATAAATATATGTATAAACATAATGTATAATAAATACAAAATCTTATTTGTAATTACTAACAGATGGTAACATACCTTTTTGCCGCAATAGTTCTAGCACTTTTGGCGTGTTTGCTTCTTTTGAACTGTCCAAATTTTCTCTTATTACCCATCGCACCTAAACTGAACACTCTGATTGAAACCACTTGCTCAATTTGCTTACACAAAATGAATGAAATAAAGGGTAGCCGGTTATATAATGTTCATACCTACCTGACCTTCGAAAAAAGGATTACCGTAATCATTAGCTAATGGACCCCGCTTATCGCATAATGCTATGCAACTTGCAACTTCTTTATGTTAACCATAGATGGCAGCAGTATTTGATGATACTGCGGGAAATGATAAAATCACTGACAGCATACATTAAATCATATTAAGACTAACATAGATTTTTTTCTATTTAATAATTTTTTGTTACAATTTTTTATAAAATTATTTTAAATAGAATTGATAGAAAAATCGTGAGATCGTGAGATTTGCAATGAAATCGTGAGAACTCACGATAAATCGTGAGTTCTGGCACCCCTGGTTACGCATATACTTTTGCAAAAATTTAAAAAAAAACAGAGGACTCGATTATAGTCATTGTTGTTTCCATGTATGTGCTTGCAAATGTACCTAGCAAGGGCGTATATGTACAATTGCTTGAATTCGAGATATTGAAGATATAAACATCAAGCTAAACTTCTAAATGTACTACTAGAACCTTCAAAATTGTATTTGTTGCAGTTCTTCAAGAGAGTTTTAGAGATTATACCACTCCCTCTAACATCCTCCAATGAAAAACGACAAAATGCATAGTTACGCATGTACATACTAACTTTTGATAATGTACATAGCAACTGATAATCACATACCTTTCTGATTAATAGGTGATAATCACACGCCTTCACAAACAACACGTTAGCTGCTGTCAGTATAATTGTCATAACAACCACATTAACTGTACTTTTAATATTTAAAATACACTATTCAAACGTTGTTTATTGACTCGTCCTTCGGACTCGCGTGATTGCCTAAAACAATATATCTCGTGTAAACAGAAATGATTATTTGATAATCAAGAACCCACTAGTTGCACTATATATGAAAATCAGACGACACTCATTAACGACCAATAGAAAAATTAGTTCACGAGCCGTAACCAAGACAACAACAGAATTTTTTGGATATTTTTTGTAGGTAGACTAACGTAACTGTGATTAATAAGTGGAAATTTTTTGAAATTTACTGTTGTTAATATGTTGGTGACACTGTAAGTCTATGTCAAATTCGAGGTTAGCAGGTTAGGTTTTGCGTCAATTTTGACACAGACTGACGCAAAACCTAACCTGCTAACTTCGAATTTGACATATACTTACAGTTCCACTAACATATTAACAACTTACTATAGATACATTTTTAATATCACTTGATATTTTATTTTCTAGTAAAATTTTACTTTTTATGGCCGTGTCGCTACGATTTTCTTGCAGAATCTACATTCTAGCATTAACTCATGTCCGGTAATTTTCTTATCGTGCAAAGAACATACGTTGTTTCTGTGCACTCTAAAAATTACCGGAAAGAATGAATGCTCTTATAAGATTATAAATGATAATCAGCTGTTTCTGTAATTCGAATGCAGGTGTTTGCATCGAATCAAAATAGTATCAAATAGGAATGACCAATTTTTATTTCATGTCAAATATACTATTTTTGGTTTATTCTAGTTGCATTTCTGCGGACTTGAACTACCTCATTTTATTTTCTAACTTTTTTCAGTATAGTGTGTTCTTGTATATGTACAAAAAAGACCAGTGCATGACCCAAGATGTAAACTCCTTATTCCGTATCGTTTTATCAGAATAATTAAATCAGAATCTCCTAATCGTTCTTAATAATGAAAATCGATTTTGTGATATCTATGTAACAGTAATTTTTTCAGAGGAAAATATTCATTTTTATAATCATTATTGTATTACGTAATAAGTCGGTGCAGGTCTGTTACAAATATATGACCTGAAATTAATTTAACTTTCGCTGATTTACTAGATTTTTTCAATCTCTCCCGTAGTAAAATTTCATCACTTTCCCTGATACTACAATAACGAGGAAAACATTACCTAATCAAAATGAAAATTTTTACAATAACTTACTTCATATAAATCAGTAGGTCGTGCTATAAGCTTGATATATGTTTAGGTGTGGCTTTAATTTTTTTTTCTATAGCACATGTTAAAGTGTGCTTTTATCAACACAAAACAAACGGTCAAGTTTTACTTTAACAGCAACGATAGATAAAGTAGCACTTTAACACCAAGGATAGATAAAGAAAATGAAATTTTTTAACTTTTGTTTAAATTAAATATGATAGCTTCGTATTATCGTAGCAACCCAATCTAGCTACTGAGATTTTAAAATGTGGTTGACTTTCTTGTGAATGGTCCTCGACACCGAAAGGTAAAAGAGGCTATAGATTATGTATGTATGTATTTTCTTTTGAAATTGTTAAAGTTCTTGCTATAGAAAAAAAATGATTATACACGACGATAAAGTTATCTCTATCCGCTTTGAATCATTAACGTCTCGACTTCGTCTTGACGTTAAACGATTACCTCGTGGATAAAATTTAACTTTATCGTCTTGTATAATAAATTAATATTATTATTCCTGGCATTTTGGCGTGTTTTGACGTTTTACATTTGTATTGATGGTTGCTATTTGCAGTAAGAATCTGCCAAACATTGGATTGTTTTATATGAAAACTGTATTTAACAACAGAGATGGGTCTACATAACCTAGTACTTACTCTGCATATCATATAATAATCTTAAATTATGACCAACTTCTGTAGAGATTTAATCCAATGTTGTTAAGCGTATTTGTGTTTGCAAACACAGTGTGATTAACAAATTTCGTAAAAAATGAGGGTAGCCAGTGGTACTTTGTTTCATGCGACTTAGATAAAGTGGGGAAGATTACCCAAATATCTCAATAATGCAAAGCGGAATACCGTTACCGTCGGGCAGTTCTTGTAACGACCAGAGGAGAGATATCCCGCACATTGTCCTTGCTACTGCGAGAACGGGAAGCTATCGCAAAACCATCTGCACTGGCCGCTTTATGTTGACACCGCGCTGGAAGGCTCGCGATATCTGTTAGCTATTTATTCGATTCATACCATAGGTGGCATTTTGCGAACAACACTTTTACGCTAATGAAAATTAAACCTCGCCTATTTAATCCCGCAATTGTGCAAGTGTGCATGGATCTGTCTAACAAACGACCTATCCATACGGAGCCCTTTGCCATTGTGCCACTAATATGGAAACATAACTGCTGCATTTTCGCCGTAACTTGAGTTATACACATGCGAACTGTGATCTTGTATAAATCCCGTACAAGTTCCGCAGCTAAACAGTTGTATATTGCAGCTGGACTTCGTTTGTAACAAGCAAGAGTTGTAGTGTAGGAATCTGGAGTATTACGTGTAACTCTCAATTGCCTATCTATATAAGGCAGGATGTTCATAATTTTTTTTTCAGTGAATTTAAAACGTGCGCGCAACAAATACTTTATTGCAAGGTCTCTTGGTTATTCAAACTTTGAAAATCTGTAATATGTTATGATAAATCTTCTATAATGTATCTCATTAGTTATTATATAAAAGATTTCCTCATACTGTATAATAAATTATTTCTACTGAGAATATATTTAATTTATTTTTGTTATAATTTTTTATGCATTTTTTTCCAATTGTGTGAATCGTACTATAACAAAAGTGTCGCGAGCAACTAGCTTGATAGCTACTAAAGACTGACTACTATATTGTACTAAACTGTTCTTGGTTGAATTTTGAGTCAGAAATCTAAACATAAAATATATCTCAAAAGTATACCAACGATTTATAAGCATGTTTGGGGTATCAAAAAATGCCAATTTAGCTTAATCCACCGATGTATTTAAAAAATCAGCTTGAAACAAACAAGGCCCCAAGGTGAATTTTTTGTTCCTCATATTTTGCACAAGTGAGTACATAACTTGTTACAAGCACTTATTAGTGAAGGCTTAAACCGTGTATCTAGTTTTGCAAATAATGTTCCCCATATTAAGGGGTGGTTTAACTAAAATCAGAATCTTGGTTTAGCTACTTCTACACTCTGACAGCGGTTTATCCGAAAACACACTTTCACACATACCACAACAAACAATATTTTTTACCAGTTCTTACTTTCTATAAGGAGATTATTACAAAATTAGAATATTCATGTAAACGTAAAAATGTGTCAGTCTTTGATTTCAGGCAAATGCATTCAACGTTTACTATATGGAAAAGTAGAAATAACAAATTAAATTTGTGGGTCGGTAGTTCCTTGAGGATGCATTTTTAGATATCTCGATATTTTTGGAACAGTCATAGTCTAATTTCAAATCTGAAGACACGTTATTTCTGTAAACAATGTAAACTTCTCGCAGGGGAGTGGCTCTGAAATATCCGCACGAAACTAGTGGTAAATAAATCAGAATAATACTTTATATTTCATTTGTGCAGCTGCTTTAAAATGTTATTCAAATCAATAAAGTTTTTGCTGTAATAACACTGGTTATTTGTATGTTTATCACAAATGTTATGCGGCACGCCTGTCCTTCAGCGAGGCAAGGTCTTATTAACGAACGATTGCATAGGCGAAGAATGAGTATTCACTTTTTGGGATTTACAGTTCATATAAATTTTACACTGTTACGTAAACAAAATGTTTTTAATGCGGAAGCTGTAGAGGGCACATATTAAGAAGTGCCACATTTTAACGGCGGAGGAACGCGTAATGGTTAAAAATGTGCATGAAGGACTTTGTATTAACTGTCCGGCTATGATCCTGACAGATGGCGTGAGTCTGTGCAATTTTTTAATCGAAGTTTCCAGTACCACAATCTTTAGGATACTTAAAGAGGACCGAAAATGTACCGGCACCGAAACCAAAACTACATGTCGAAGAAAACTTACACCTTCAGACAATTTAAAATGTGCGATTCGTCGAAAAATTGACGGTGAAGTTTTCAATAATAAAGTTCCTATTTAAAAAATAGACACAAGTAAGTATGGATGAGAGTTTACCAAAAATATCACGTCGTGTGCTTCTCGCAGCTCCGAACACTACGTGAGATAAATATTCGGTACCTGAAAAGAAAACGGAAAAGTATACTAGTCGTAGAAGAAGGAAATAATAATCTGACGAAGAAAAGTTCCAAGTGAAATACGTGAATATCGGCGATTGAGAAAAAATATTATACTGATCAGACTTATCTTAATGAAGGCCACACTGTGTTCAAGTTTGATAGAATTTTAACATAAAAAGTTCACATCAGGCGGTTTATGAAGGCTTCTCAACATGATTAAAATCTCCTTCTGGTAAGAGCCGGCATTTAATTATTACCCACAGTGGTGTAATTTCGAGTTCTTATATGGTGGACCTCATGTGTTTGAATCGCTTACGACGGGAGATTACCACGAGGATATGAACGGCGATGTTTCAAACAACCTGATTTTTTTTCGTATTGTCGCTTGTGGAACCTAGTTCGGTAATTTTAATGGACAATGCGCCTTACCACAGTGGTTTTTCAGAAAGTATACTTCCGCATGGCGAGAAGCGCAAATAATGGAGTGGTTAAAATCATAAATTACGAATCGACGAAGATTTGCTAAAAGTGGAACTACTGCATATTGTACGAATAAATTTAATAAAACCCAATATATTAAATTGTGACGCTAGTGAGCGCCAGCCCAAATTAGTATTTCTACACATAAGAATACGTTCAAATTTGTATGCCGCTAAATATGCCACAATCGACGCCTTAATTTTTTGGACGCGCCAACTGAAGGTAAATGAAACCCACCAGTTCCGTTCAATTCGTCTCAAATTTCCTTATAAAATAGTTCAGAGAAGGCGGCCCAGAAAGTTATAAAACGAAGGCTGCTCCATGCACTTCGATCCAGCCCAGCTCTAACTGCTAACAGCTGCCAGGCCTCTGGGTTTAGCTGAAGCCCGTAGTCTGAGACCTCGACCTGATCTAAAAAGCCGTCAGAACCGTAAGACACTTGAGTCCCAAGATCCAGCTAGAGAACTTTCAAAGACTGCCCGATCCGAACTCCATATCTCCTAGCATAATTGTGTGGGTTGTTGGATCCACTATTTGCAAATATATCCTTGAAACCGCTCTCCATATCGTGTTTGTTGCTTTTTGCTACAGCACCTGAATACGACCTCTGAATCTTCCATTAAACTGAACCTCGTGGCTTGTTGGGTCCAGCATCTGAGGTGATTTCTTTGCATCCCTTAGGGTCAGTGCTCCAAAACGAAGTCGCAGAAACAACAGTAATCCATTTCCAGAGAGCCCGCGGAAAGCATGCAGATAACGGCTCATTTACGATCTATGTACTGCCAAAATTAGTTAAGGGCAGGACCTACCTGTACAAAGACAACTCCATGTCTCACGGTGAGGTTTCGGGGCAACACCATAAGTAATTAGAGCTTCCGTTTTGACCTGCAGATTCGCTTTAAGTCTCGGCAAGCCAACTTGCCGGCGCTCGCACTTTTACAAGGTAAAAATTAAGCCTATCGCGGCGCTCTAGCGGCCATAAAAGTAGCCCCAGAGACCGTCTCATATCCGTACTACCCGATTCACCAACGAGGAGCACCTGAACCAGGGTGGCTAGTCGAAATTTAGCAATATTTGTTTGACACAAAATATAAACAAAACCGCAATTTGGCGTTGTCGTATTAGCTCCAGAACCAGCTGTTATAGAATGCAGCGTCGGGTGAATTTTAAGCGGCGCCGGCGTCCGCAAAATACCAGCTACCAAGGCTATACCAAATATTCTGGAATGCAGAACTGTCCACGACAAGTTCGGCGGCATCCTCCCGAATATTGTTAAGGTTACCGCCATATCATTGTGAAATGCAAATTAAAAATAAAATGCCTCGCAAAATTCCACTTTTAAACTGGCTGACGTTAAAAGCTTGTTAAAAGAGGTTATTTCTAATGTGACAGCAGAAACTTGGAGACTGGTTGAAAAAGAAGAACAAAAAATATGGGACTTGGACACACGTGTACATAGTAGAGCCACTTACTATCAACGTTAATACTGACGATTCGGAATTATTTTATGAAGATAAACCCCTTCTGATTTTTGATATGTACGCTACTGAAATCTCTCTTTTTGTTCAGGTAAGAAAAGTAGATAAGGTATTGTCAGTTTTGGTCTGGACTATACTACATATATTTAATATTTTTATATACCTAATTTAATTCAAAACTATGTAATGCAATAGTACTGAACATTTTTTTCTTCAAATAGTTTAAGAACTTTTTCGGATGTGCTCAAATATATGTTCAGGTAAAAGGTTCAACTTTTTCTGGGAGTTTGTTACGATCCTAAAACTTGTTCTGTCAGTTTAGTTAGTCATATTTACTACTTGTTTCCGATATTGAAAGAAATGTTTACTGATTATAGTGGGTCAGGCACTAGTCAAACGCCGGGATACGTGTATATGTATATCTCGCAGCGAATGACATAAAAAAATAAATGAAGTTTCCACTTTTTTAAATATAGAATTTCATTCCGTACACCCAAAATTCTCGTAAGTTGAGAAATAGTTCAACAATTGTTATTGTAATAGTTTAGAAATACAGGGTGAATCCGAAGGAAAGGGAAATTTTTTGAGGATGTGTTCAGAAGGTCAAAATAAGAAAAATATGTTTCAGTCCGATTCTCAACCCTTACAGAGATATTAGAGGGGGGTTAAATTTGTTTTCTATAATTTTACTGAGAGCAGGTAACGGATATTAAATTGAAAATTGGCACACATTTTCTACCAATAATGAGGCTTATTAAAAAATGTTTTAAATATTTTGGCATGGCGTTACGGGGTTGAAATCAGAAACCCCTATAAATGTTTTTATCAGAACATTTCGGCGGCCAATAATTTGGTTATAAAAAATAAGCACTGGAGAGCCTGGTTTACTTAAAAACTTTTTCAGCTCTTTTAACTTTTTCATAAACTCAATAGTTTTTGTGTAAACAATAAAAGATATTATATGTTGCTAATTTCACACCGTTAAAGCCATACCTACAAATTAAAACACTTCGTTCATAAGCTTTGACAATACTCTAGTTTTAACCCCTCTCTAGGACATTAGTAAGGGTTGAGAATTGGAATTAAACATATAGGTTTATTTTTCTTATTTTAACCTTCTGAATACATCCTGAAAATTAGTGATGGGCTTATTCGAATGAAAAATAACCGGTTATCCGGTTATTGAAATAACCTATGTAACTCGGTTTTCGTTCCAAGTATTTGAATGAAAAATAACCTCATGCTGATACGTACTACGCTTTGAATATAAAACCTCTATTCAAAGGTACTACGTGCCGTATCTTAGCGACCTACGCAGTGCTCAAAATTCTGTAAATATAAATACGTCATAACTCATAAAGCAGGTTGTATTGAAAACACCATTTGGTTATCGCGTAACTACCTCCTATCACAAAAAATATCAAATTCTGGGGACCTGAAACCTGAACGCCTAAAAACTGCAAACGCATCAAGCTATTTGCTTACATCTCCAAAGGTTGAAAACAAGAGGCGCCTTTAACCCGCCCGATCGATAAAGATAAACGTTTTACCACTTTTTATTGCGATTAGCAAGCAGTCCCGTATATTTCTTTCTTTCTACACTTCTTAATAAATACCTCTTAATTTCCAATACATAACACATAATGTACGGTCGGCGCCTTAGAAATCGGGCACTACACACTATTATGATATATTTTGCATGTATTTTTTAAGTGTATAAACTGGGTTTTTACAGTTATTATGGTTTTAATTGTTACGTCAGATTGTTTATTGTTTGTCAATTATGAAATGCCATCTCACATTAATGAAGTAACCGGAGCAAGAATACTCCAAAGACTAGAAGAACATATTACGTGTCCCGATTTCTAAGGCGCCGACCGTACATATTAAGTTTTGGTTCCTCTGCTATCTGCAAGTTACGATGTCGATGCAGATGTCGGTGAACCGATGTCGATGCAGATTACGGTGAACCGATGTCGATACAGATGACTGTGAACCGCCAACCGGCAAACCGGCTGACTTAATCGAAACGAATCGAGAGCCAAAATTTATTCGAATGATTATTCAAATAATCATTCGGTTATTAATATCATTGGAATGCAAATAATTCGGTTATGAAAATTGTCCGGTTATGCCCATCACTACTGAAAATATTTTCCTTTCCTTCAAACTCACCTTGATTTTAATTTTTATAAAATATATTTTAATCTCTGACTTTTAAACTAAGAAGATCTTCAATCAAGTATTACGAAGAGAAATATTTCAAGTGTGAATATTATATACATAATTATAAAAAAATAGTAATACAAGTAATTAATGAAGTGTAGATAACTAATACGATAATGTTACTTATCTGTAATTTTTATATTGATTTTTTTTGTTATACGTTTATTATGCAATCTGTTAATAACTAACAATAGGCGCAGCTGATAGATGATAGCATGGCATGTAAAGGAAGTTTTCCAATGAGTACAACCCTATATGAAGATGATTAAAGTGCTGAATTCCTATTCTAATTCTAATTATACATGTATGTAGAAGGTAACAATTTTGAAAATGTGAGAAAATTTGTTGTACATTGTGGTATTATTTCTACTACAACGGTAAGGTGATAATTATTAACCTGCAAATCATAAAGTAAAACAAAACTTCTGTTTAAGGAATCGTTGTTTGTAATCCTGCTTTAAATCAAGAAATAAAATTTTAAAGAACCATAAACATTCATAGTGGAGCGCTGCGATTATCTTTCATCTAAGGTGTGCTTAAATTTGCATATTCCAGTTCTACTTCTTCTAACTGCTGTCTAAGATTTATAAAAATAAGGAAAATACGTTTTGTCCATTCTTGACTGATATCCTACTGACCTGCAAGAATATCAAAAAATATTTCGGTCTATAACGAAAATTATAATTGAAGTTAATGTATTGCAGAAAATAGCACATGTTAATATGAATACAATATCCTTATTTTGTTTCATTAAATAGAACTGAATGGTTATATTATGCTGCATACATAGAAATAATTAAATTGTTTGTTTAATGACAAACAATCGTAATTAAAAATCCGGCAATATCTTGGGTCTAGTGGAAATATCCGATTTATAGATTTTGATTGCCCTTTGATGAGAGAGTATTTGCTAGGTAAACAGCCGGATTTAGAAAAACCAGCTAAATCTATGAATCAGTTAGTGTTGGTTCATCTGTAATATTATTATCGTTTTGTTGCAATTACGCGCACACTTGAAATTTTACCCGTAACGGAAATAGTGTGCAGTTTTTATACAGATGCGTATTTCTTTAAAAATGTTGGCAGCAACCTCTATTCCTGCTGTTCTGGTTTCTGCAAATCAGTATAATTAATGATGCCAATTTTGTGATTTCCTCTGAAAAATTGGCAGTGCTTAAATAAATCGGTGAAAGCTGTAAAAAGAGGCAGTTGCGAACCCGTTCAATATTATCCATATCGATTTAATTAGCTGCTACAGTTGATCAAGAAAAAAATCCAAAGAAGCTTAAGTTAGATGGCGAAAGGATTTGACACGTCTTATTAGAAGTTAATGAGGTGGAAGAGCCAATCTTAAGAGTTTTAGGGATTTTGTCGATTGGAATATATTTCAATTTTGGCCTTTTAGAATCAGCTATGCCAGTCACACTTAATCACGTTTCCGTTTATCACAATTAAAAAAAAATGTGAGTGAATAAAATATGATGTGCTAACATTTTTATATTATTGGTTTAAGTTATTAAATATATGAGAAGTAGGTAATAAATAGGTTCTATTCCCGTGCTAAGGTATTTACCAATGAAATTAGTATGGGATTTAGTAATCTTTTAATTTGCTATTGAGTATGAAATAGTAATTATCGTAAAAACGGAGTTAGATTGTAAGTAATACTGTTGAAACCAAAACAGGCATATATATATAGTAACTTTATTTGCTGAGCATTATATGGTGAAGTACTTTACAACCTGCCCGGGGTCTTATTTGTCAGTGTGACAAGTCATGACATCGTAGGTTGCCAAAATTGATAAAAAATATATATTCCGGTTTGTACATAAGATATTGTAAGCACTTCATGAATAACTAGCGTTTATGGTCCTTGTTGTGGTAAAGCCCAAGGCGTAGCCGCGGGCTCTAATTTTTATGCCGCGGGCCATAAACGCCTTCTTACACTCTTGGTACATAAATAACTATTATGGTGTTGTTATAGACTATTTACCAAATTAATTTTAGTTTCGTTAATAGCTTCATTACCGCACTCTTTTTATATACAAAAATATGTAAAAGGGTTTACACGGAACTTACCTCGCGTGAATTAAATCAATTTGCAAATTAAATAAATCTAGTCCGCCGCTCTCAGGCGAATATTTGAGGGAGCTTTTCTGGTTTGCGGCTAGAACATCTGCGCCACGGCCGCATCTGAATTCAAGGAGTTTCTCCTGCATTCTAAAGATACTATATTATTCTGTCCCATTTCTGATTTTTAACCTTATCAATTAAGTCTCATTTTCGCCAATAATAAAACCTGAGTTATATGCAAATTATTACTTTTATCTTTTGTAATAAAAGAAGTGGAAGTTGTGACACTAAATATTTTGAAAAATTAAAGGCAACTAGGGGTAAAAATATATTAACGTTACTAACAATACTCAAACAGTAAAAGGAACCACTCGCCAAGTCAAACTAAATCAATTTGAAAATAAAACAAATTGAAAAGCGGGCGGAAGAATCATCATGGAAGGGACGTTTCTTGAAATTGTTTTACTCTGAACGTCCCACGCAAGTATCTAAACAATTTTAAATATCAAAGAAAAATAGGGTTAAAAATATCGTAAGGAGCCCAATAATATTGATATAATAAAACTAAACACTTGGTTATGCGAATTACATCAATTATCAATTTAAAAAAATTACCGGCGGTGGGATTCGATTGTACATTGTACATGCGTATGCGATTGTAACCGCATCGATATGTTACAGTCAGCCATGCAGCTTTACTGGTATAGGTGCGGTGGGCCGCTCTATATAAGAGAACGGTCTTATTGTTGAAACGTTTTGACTTTTTTACGACATTATTCTGTATCTGCTGGGTCCTATTTTCAGCAAGCATCAGGTGATCAACAAAATTTTAGGTTTGAAATTTTGTTGATCACCCTGTATAAAGCCTGACCTATGTGAAAATTACTACTTCCATCTATTTCAAAGTTAACGCAAAAATAAACAAAACTTAATTTTTTTAAGGTGCTCTCTTTGTATATATTTGTCTGAAATTTTCTCAGTTTCATGCCAGGTAAACATATAATCTGCATGCAAATTATCGTCATCCTCCAACAAATACTTTTTGAGTTATACCGCCAACAGGCAAACAGACAGACAGACATACGTAGGGAATTGAGAAAACAAGTTTTTCGTCTTCTAAAGACCCTGAAACGTGAAGATCTGAAGAAATCTCGGAAGGTGAATTTTTCGCGATTGCAATACTTCCACCGTGTTTTAGACGAGAGAAGTAAAAATACATTGAACCAGAATTTATTGACGAAGATAACATATTAAACAATACACGTTTGTTTATGGCATTTAACGAGACACGTTTCGTTAATATGCCCATAATCAAACGAGTATCGTTAATATCTATTATCTCCGTCGGTGTTGTTATAGACTACTTACCAAATCAATTTGAGTATCGTTAATAGCTTCATTGCCGCACTTAGTGCGGTAATGACACTCTTTTTTACAAAACAAAGAATAAATTAAGGAATTTAGCGATGAAAATAACATATTGAACAATACACGGTTGCTTATGAGACGTAACGAGACTCGTTTGATTGCCGCAAAACTCAGCTAACCGTCTCATGATCAAACCTGTATCGTTATAGATATTAACGATACGAGTTTGATTATGAGCATCTTAACGACACGAGTTTGATTGCCAAAAAATGAAGCGGCGAGCCGAGTTTTGCGGCAATCAAACGAGTCTCGTTAACTGCCATAAGCAAAACGTGTATTGTTCAATATTTTATCTTCATCAATAAACTCTGGTTCAACGTAATATTCAAATAAAGCTCTTAACGATACTAAAATTAATTTGGTTAAGAGTCTATAACAACACTGATGAAGATAAATATCTATTACGACAACCAAATGAGCGTGTAATATTGTTATCGCACCCATCTGTCAAATATTTTCCCATAGTAGTGATTTTTTATTTCTGAAAAAATCAAATAGAGCTGGCTTAAAATGTTGCAACATCCGTCGTAGAAAATAGAGTGCGTAAAATCAATTACTAGTATGAACTCGTTCCCTTAAAGCTCTCGACTACGTTGCGAACTTAATATATCTCGTTCATAATATGCGATTTTACGCACTTGTTATGTAAATAACTATTTTCTCCAACAACACAAATAAGACGCCATATTATTGAATAATTTTGTATGAAAAGAAAGCCATTTCGGGATGTTCACCAAATATCTTGGCAACTGTGTACTTTTCGATTCATATTTGCACTAGTACAAAAATGGACGCAAGATAAGGTTTTAGATGGTATATATATATATATCCGCTTATAGCGTCCTTCTACGCCCTACGGTTCTCAATTGCCATCCTCTCCGATCCATCCAGTCTCCTGCTACCAAATTTCTAGCAGACATCGCTTTCTGAATACCGCTCAGCCAAGTTGTTTTTGGTCGTCCTCTTTTTCGGCGTTCTAGAGGGGTCCACTGGAATATTTGTTTAGGGATTCTTTCGTCACCCATTCTTTGTACATGGCCATACCAAACTAGTTGTTTTTGTTGTATGTCCTCAATGATTGTTGTTTCGATGCCCATAAAGTCTCTTATTCTTTCATTTCGAACTCTCTCCAAACGAGATACACCCGCGGATCTTCGCCAGAAGTCCATTTCAATGGCCCGTAGCTTTCTTTCTAAGCTTGAATTTATATGCCACACTTCGCATCCGTATAGTGTCACGCTTCTGAAGATGGAGTTATAAATTTGTTTTTTTCTATTTTTTGGGATGCGTCTGTTCCACAAGATTGAATTTAATGCATTTAGATGGTAAATTTTAAATAAAAAACAAACGCTTCGTCAATGTTCGGCAATCTCCGTCGTTGTTGTTTATTTTCCCCGTATAGTGATTGTTTGTTTGCGCCATGAATGTTCTACAATGTTGCCTACAATGTTTGATTCTAAATAATAAGTCATATTACCGAATTTATGGGTAGTTGGAGAATAGTAATTTACGTAACGGGTAAGACTTGCCGGACTCCGCTGCACGTCGTCCGGCGATCTGTCTTACTTGCCCGAAATCATGCATTTTTTGTACTAATGAAACAACTAACTATTTTGGCGCAAATAAGATATAAATATAATTATTTCATTAATTTTTTAAAATGCATGTATATACATAGAGCAATGTTTATCAACCGCCGATTCGTAAAGAACTTTGACCGGCCTGCAAAAAGTCCTGTAATTTTTAACTTTATACCGGCATGTTAACCATTAGATACTATACATATTATAGTTACATACAATTAATTTTATTGTTGATATATATTATTATATTTACGGGACACGAAGAACTGTGTGGCTGTATGCCGACGATGGAAAAAAGATTGAGAAACACTGGCACAAAACCTAGACTAACCAGTAAATGTCATAAAAAGACGTATATATAAGATCATCCTTCCGTAGCCAAATTGAATGTCGTGCATAACTATACAATAGACGGCAAAAATAGAAAATAGTTGCACACATATACTGTTTCAAAAAGTGTACACTGTTAGGGTGAAATAAATCTCTTAGGGGGGTTAGGTGTTGATAGTTCTTTACTTTGAAGCCTTCAGTATTGAAACAAGCTAGTTTTGTTAAGTTTTTGTTCAGGCGTTGTTTGAAGTTGACCATTTTGAAATTGCTTATTAAACTTAGAAAATCTGCGACTGAATGTTTGCGCTTGTTGACAGATATATATGGTAGTGCTATGTCGTGTATGCAAGTTTTTGAATGGCGGCGAAGATTTAGCGAAGGTCTGGAGGCAGTCAAAAACCTGTGAGAACATTGAAAATATCAACTAAATAGTTTGAAAAGATCAACTCCTCAGCATTCAAATGATCAGAAGTATGGTTAAAATTAACAAAGGAGACCGTTTAGAAAAATTTTGCATGATCAATTAAAGATGAAAATGTCTTTACAAAACTGATCCCCAAAGACTTTACTCAATTCAGCAGTTCGTGGCTAGTAAATGGATTCCCCTGTTCCCCGTATTCACCGGATTTAGCACCCTGCGACCTGTTTTCATTGAAGAAAACCTATTTTCAGCCCGTGGATAAGTGAAGACGTAAACGGCGACGCATGATACCAATATCAACAATCCTAAATCTAACCTAAAATTACCTTAATTAATGAGTTCAAATTTATCACCGCTCCCAGAAAAATCTCGGCTACGGTAGGTTTGAACCCATGTCGACATTGTTGCTAGCTAGGTGCTTATCCAACTTAACCACGTAGGCGGTCAGAAATAAGTTATCATTCTTAATCACTTATTAGTAGCTTCAGCGTACTTATGCGAACGTTGTGTCCGTCCGTCCGTCTGTCTGTCTGTCTGTCTGTCTGTCTGGATCGCCTGTAACTTTCGAACGGCTACAGATATCGAAATTTTGAAAGGGGGCAAAGTTGTTGCTAAGGTCCCGAGCACCTTCATGCGCTATTTGGTTTTGGCGAAAGGTGGCGATTTTCCACTTTGCAAAATTTCCAAGCATTGTAGCACAGTGGCGGCTTGTCCACTTGGCGCCATCTACAGAAGTTCGGTGGTCACGTTTTGAACTACACATTCTTGGTGCACTATAATACTTAATGTTTTCGCAGTGCTGAAGCTACTCTTTAGACCTGTACTTGAGCAGTTTATTATTAATTGGAATGAAACAGGTTTAAGTGAAAAACAGGCCTCACTGTATAAAGGATGCAATCGATTTTTTAAATGGCGTACATCCAGCTATGTAAAATATTTCTATATTACAGGTCGATTTACATTTAAACTAAAGCAAAATTCGGTGATAATTAACGCACTATTAACTGCCTGCTATTATACTGATTCTAAGATAGATTAGATTTTAATACAGGCCTATTTAAAATTAAACTTTATAAATTTCGGTATTACGGCTACCATCAGAGATAAGATTTTAATTCCCTGATCTACGAGAATGCTAATTGAGCTTTATATCAGCATTATATAATATCCTGAGGCCCTGTAATGTAGTACATTTAAATGAAAGTAGTTCTAGATAATTCAGTTTCATTTTCTTTCCATAAGCTGCACAGGTATGTGACACACAGAACACATTTCTGCAAAACTTTTTAATGAGAAAATAGCTTAGTGCTGTAGCTGTAAGTTTCCGACCTTAATTACATATAGTTTTTTGTGTTGGGCGGTTTTTGCAACCCTAATTAACGAGTTTTATGTGGTGTCTGCAATAGGATTCTGCTGAAGTTTATGTAACAAAATTTCTTCTAAACTGCTGCTGCAGTTTTCTCACATTTCTAATATAGACCTGCCGTAACTTTAACTCGAATTTAACTACCTGCACTCCTGGCACAATTTCATAAATCATGGCACATGCAGTTCACTCGCTTCTAGAATTCTACAGACCGGTGTGGACAATGATTAATTTTCTTGTTCTAATTTCGTTTTGAATCAAGTTTACTTTGTTGACAGCTACATAAATACAGTGATTGTAACGAAATTTCAGTACCACGTGATCTATGACATATTCACACCTTTATAGTAACATGACATTTCTTTCAAAATACGTAGTTTCTTATTAATTAAAACTGAGTATTTTTATAAATATAGTTGCCTTTCTGGTCTGGGTTGCCCGAGTTTTTCAATGATATTTGATACTGACATTGATGTTTGTTAAATTTAATAGTAAAACAAGATGATAATATGGAAGCTGCTTTTCGATACTTCGGCACTGTGTTGGGATGGAGTAGATTTTGCCACGGACTCTTTGGGACATTTGCTCCTTAAGACACATTAATGTTGTCTTCGTAAACTGTCGAAGCAATGCTTTCAGTGTGGTATGGCCGCTATCACATTGTGTTGTATACAGGGTGTAAATAAATTGGCGACAAAGCTACGTGTGGCGATATTCCTAGCAAAATTGTGAATCCAAGTCCAAATACTAAAATGTTGGATTGACTTTTACGAGCAATAGATAAAACTTTTTTTTTTCATGTAAAATGGTTTTTCTGTTTTAAATACGTACAAATATCATCAGGAAAAGTTGTTGTTGAAAATGTAAAATTATTGTATCATACTGTTTCATAAAAGTAGCCGGATATTTTTGATATTCTGCGTGGGATGATAATTTTACATTCTGGACCCCTTTTTTTCTTCATGATATTTGGACGTATTAGAACAGAAAAGGTATTTTACCTTAAAATCGTGTTTTTATCTGCTACTCGTGAGAATTTTACGAGGAATATTGCTATGTGCAGCCAATTTATTTTACCCTGTATATAATTGCTCCGTATGTTCGACGACTTCGTTTAAAGAGAAGTCGCAAGGGAGACGGGAACTAATTATTGAAAAGCCTAGATGGAGGAAATCGCTTTAAAATCGAGTCAGGGATTTAATGAACCTACCATTAGCTGAGAGGTGAGAAAGGATGGAAAGTTGCATTCGCATCTTTCGATAAATTAAAAAAAAATCTGAACCAAGATTCGAACTCGCGATCTCTAGATCGGCAGTTGAGTATGCATTTCACTAGATCATACCGATCTCGCAGTTAGGTTAACGCTTAACCTGTATTACTGGTAACGAGAATACAACTCGACAAAGCCATACAAACAAACGCAACATATCCCGTTCAAAAGCGTTTCAGTTTTTGGCATCAATATTCCATGCAAACTGGTGCGGAAATCATCCTGACAGGTTGTGTTGTTGTCAAGATACAATTTTTAGGTCCATTCGGCAGGACACTTTCACTAAACTTTTGACTTTTCTTTGACGTTTGAACGGTTGGTGTCTTAAAAATGTTATGAAGCTTTATGAGATCTTTCATATTAATTTAGTTTGGTCGCGATTGATTGAGTGATTGGGGGGAAAATTCCGAATTAGTATAAGTGGTCGAACTCGAAAGTAATATTTCGGCAAATTGTGGCGAAGTAATTTTTAAAACTATTTTAATTGCAATGTACAACTAGTTAATTTTGCAATAAATGTACTGGTATTTAACGTCTTAGTATGTTGTCTACATGTTTAAATGCGTCGCATTATATATATATAAATCATATAGCTCCAAGATGGAGCAAAGGGCACCCCTTTTCATAGGGGTGTTTCTGTAGCTATGGCTTTATACGGTGAGTTAGCTAGCTCACGCGTCGCCTGTTGGGTTCAGTCCAATTTTGTTCACAAGCACTCTCCACGTTTTCCTATCCTTTGCCATTATTTTGATTTCGTTCCAAGTTAGACCCATTGGTTGTATCTCGCGATCGACAGATCTCCTCCAAGTATTTCTGGGCCTCCCTCTTCTTCTTTTCCCAGTCGTGTTATAACTTAGTGCTTGCCTCATTATATTCGATGCTGGTTTTCTCAATATATGTCCGATCCATTTCCATTTTCGTCTTGCTATGGTCGATTCGATCTTTTCTTTATTCGTTATTTCCCATAGTTCTTTATTAGTTATTCTCTTTGGCCAAAAAATCCTACATATAATCCAGAGGCATCTGTTTATAAATGTTTGTAATTTTTTATATAGTAATTTGTTGTTTTTCCAGGTCTCCGAACCATATAACAGTACACTCTTGACATTACTCCTGAATATTTTTAGCTTAGTAGTTCTCGTGATAGTTGTAGATATCCATATTCTACTCATTGAATGGAACGCCCCCTGTGCTAGTGTAATCCTTCTGTTGATATCTTTTTGGGTTCCTCCTCTTTTGTCAATTACGCTTCCCAGATAGATTACTTCATCTACTTCTTCTATCTCTGATGCATTAATGTGTAGTGTTTCCTTTGTTGTTGTGTCACTGGTAAGTAGTTTAGTTTTTTTGGCGTTTATCCTCAGGCCTGTTTTTTTCGCATTGTCGCTCAGTCTAGTTGTTTTATGTTGCATTTGTTGTCTGTTTGTTGTGATTAGGCATACATCGTCAGCGAATTCTAGGTCTTCGAGCTTGTTAAAGATGTTCCAGTTTATTCCCGATCTATAGTCTACTGTTCTTTTTATAATCCATTCCATTACTATTAGGAACAGTAGTGGCGATAAAACACACCCCTGTCTAACTCCCTTTTTTATGTTAATTGGTTGCAGGAGTTTTCCATCGTGCTCTATTCTTGCTGTTGAGTTATCGTAAAATAGTCTGATTACATTTATGTATTTGCTTGGTATCCCGAACTGCTTCAGTATTGGCCACATGATGCTTCTATCTAAGGAATCGAAGGCCTTTTCAAAATCAATGAAGTTTATGCATACCTTTTCTCCCGTTTCGGTCATTTGCTCTAAGATTATTCTTATTGCACCGATATGGTCAGTACACGATCTGCCTGATCTGAATCCAGCCTGATTCTCTCTAATCTTCGCGTTCGCAGGTTCTATTATTCTCTCTAGGATAATTCTGTTCATAATTTTGTTTGCTATGCATAGTAGAGTAATCGGCCTCCAGTTTCCACAGTTTGATAGTTGGCCTTTTTTTGGTATCTTAATGATTATGCCCTCGTTCCATTCCTTTGGGATTTTCTCTTCTAGCCAGACCTTGTTGAGTAGTAGATATAGCATATCGGTTGAAAGTTGTGGGTGTGCTGTTAACAATTCTGCAGAAATTCCGTCTATACCTGCTGTTTTATCGTTTTTGAGGCAGTTTATGGCATGCATTATTTCTTCCTTGCTGATCTCGCCCAAAGGGACATCTAATTCCGGGTCTTCCGTCATGTTTTCTTCAATTGTTCCCTCGTTTGCCTGGTCATATATTTCCGAGAAATATTCGTTCCATCTGTCTTCTATCTCCCTTTGGGTGGTGTATAGTTCACCATTGCTTCCTTTCAATTTTGTGTGTTGCATGTATTTTTTGCCTTTCAGTTTTCTGGACGTTTCGTACAGTGTTTTTGCATCACCAATTCTGGCTGCTCCTTCTGCCTTGTTGGCGATTTCTTCAAAGTATGTTCTTTTATCGTTTCTTGCGCTCTTTTTAACTTCTTTATTTTTTCCCCAGTATTGTGTTTGCAGAATTTTTCTGTGCTCTTGGTCGCATTAATATGATGTTAATTTTTGAATATGTAAGGTAACACAACCTAGAATTTACAAAAACACCTTTTGCATCACAATGCTGAAGTTAATTATCAACACTGCTTAGTTATGATGTCATAATAATTTAATCACGTGATCCTGGTATGGAATTACAAGTATTGTCGGTTTTCAGTATAATTTTCCTTCAAGTAACTTCTAAATCTTTATAGTGGCCACTTTCAAACAAGTAGCTTTCCTGATGTTCAATACATATGTAGCAGTGGTTTCAATTGTGAAACTGGTTATAATTATTCGCTGCATGTTTTAAGATCACCACATTGTAACACTTGTGACAGAATAAAACCGGCACACTTAAGTATATTAGTTTAATTGCATCAGCAGTTAGATGAATGTAGGTAATTTTATTATGATTGACGTTAAGTGATATTCAGCAAAGAACCATTTAATACTGGATAAACCAGTTTTTGATAATAAAAGAACTTGTAAATATAAAATTATTTTCATTTATTTGTCTACTTCAATTAAAAGCAAGTAAATCAGCAGTACCAGTTAGTTTTAAAGTTGGTACTTTATAACAATGCTTGATATTATCTACTTCATGTAATTTTCATTTATGATTTTCACGCTATGTGCGAATTGTCATAATGTAATGATGCATAACGTCATTTATGAAGTCAACTGACCTGGTGTAGTATGCACTCGTTAGCTGAAAATTACATTGGGTTGCCCGGAGTAAAACCTAATTCAGCACTATTTAAAGAATTGACGTGGCTCTTCGCAATGCACTTTGTTGGGGTTAACAGAACATGGAAGGTACTGCTTTGCATATATAGTAGAATGACGTTGTTTTAATTCAATTTTATACAGGTGCCTCTTGTGTTTGGCCTGCACGCTCAGAAGTTATCAACAGATAAAACATTTTTTTCTATAGCACATGTTAAGGTGTGCTTTTATCTACTCAAAACAAAAGGTCAAGTTTTACTTTAACAGCAAGGGTAGATAAAGTAGCACTTTAACATCAAGGATAGATAAAGTAATTTAATTTTCTAACTTTTGTTTAAATTAAATATGACAGCTTCGTATTATCGTAGCAACCGAATCTAGCTACTGACATTTTGAAATGTGATTGACTGCCCTTATTTTCTTTTGAAATTGTTAATAGTTCTTGCTTGAATCATTAACGTCTCGACTTCTTCTCGACGTTAAACGATTCACTCGTGGATAAAATTTAACTTTATCGTCTAGTACAGGGCTGTCCAACTTCAAGGGGCCCAAGGGCCACTGTCAAAAATTTGAAGGTTATGAGGGCCGCATCATAAAATGTGTCCTATGCGACTTTGTGAGTGATTTGTAATAAATATAAAACGTGTATATTTTAATACTAATTTTTATTTATTCAAGAAGCTTAGGTTATATTACAAAAAGCATTGAAACATAAAAGAGCTATACAGGGTGTTCCCTGGGGTAACCGACAAACTTACACCATATGTTCTAGAAGTGATTCTAAACAAAAAAAATCAGATTTACTTTAGGTTAATTCCTTTCCGTTCTTGAGATACCGGCAAAAGAAAATAATACATCAATTAATGTAAATTTACGTATAGAGATGTGACGTTTCACCCCCTTACTATGGGCGTCAAAGATTTACCCCTCGGGTTAAGCTCAAATCGGAGAAATGCGTTACTCAAATATATACTCGATTAGGTAAAACACCAGATAATTACCAAAATAAATATAATGATTTTAGCTAATTACAATGATTAATTAAAAATAACTCTGAGTTGTACATTATTTAAAATTAACATGTTCTTCTGGAACGGTGTCAGGTTTCGAGGATCGAGCTGCAACTCAATGCACCGGCGAGTGTTGCGGGTCCCTATTGGTAGTCTGGCGGTACGCACGCCGATTCTTCGGGAAATGGGCTGAGTAAGTCTTGTTCCTGCAAACTTGACCTTCCACTCAGCAGTGATTTTAAGCTGTAAATTTCCGGTGAATTTAGCGATTTTAAGGGTTACCTGGGGCGGGCGTTAGTGCCTAAATCCTGGTGCAGAGGTTGCTGGTACCTTATGACCAGGTTACCGGTTTAATTATTAGTAAAATGAGGTTATGAGGAGTATTTCACTTCTCGGGGCACCGAGATTTGCGTTTACAAATTAGGCCGTCCGAAATGGCTTTTAAGCAGTTAGCCCTACAAGACAGTACGGCATATTAAGACAGGGTTAAAGCCTCAGGGATTCGATTTCCTAAGAAAGTTCAACAATCAAGGTAAAATCGAATCTAGCGGTCTTGATTTTGCGGAAAATTTTACCTTCTCAGGCTGACAGTACAACACGTCATCTCCCTTGAAGCCTGGTCTGGTAAGGGTTGGAGGCCTACTCCGTTAGACAGTTCAGCGTGTCCGACAGGAGGGCCCAGACAGAAAAGGAGAGGACAGGATCAGGACTGGTGGACTCAAAGGGGAATTCGATCCGCGGGCCGCAAAAATATTCTGGCGGGCCGCATGCGGCCCGCGGGCCACATTTTGGACAGCCCTGGTCTAGTATAATAAATTACTATTAACTGTTACTACAAGCTACTTGTAATAGCTACTTACTAATAGCTATCAAAATTATGTTCGTATTTCAAAAAAAAAAAGTTGTACATGTATTACGGTGCTCAACAATTCTATATGACTTTCAATCATCTTGAACATAATATTCTACAAATAATATATCAATTAAGATTTTGAAAAAGCAGAAAAAATCTAAAAAGAAGACTAATATTTTTTGGATTATTTAGATTTAAGGCGTCTACAGCTAACTTAATAAATAAATATCATAGGGAGCATACTGGAGCTGTTTGAGATTTTATGTTACAGAATAATTGCATTGAAACCATTAGAAAATTTGAATATCTGAAATATGTGTGTTACTTACCTATTAAGGTGTCTGACTAGAAATCGGATTCAATATGGGAGCGTAGGTTGGAATTTTACTGACTGCAATATTCCGTATTTTTGCAAATTAACTTAATTCACAAAGCTAATAAGTATTTAGTTTCATTGTTTCAGTCTTATTAGAAACCGTAAGATATTTTTATCTATTTCGTTCATAATTATGAACACTCCGCCCTATATCTGGCGTGCTTCCTTCGGTGCCACCTAATTGTAATGGCAGACACTACTGTTAAATTTCTAAATGATGCCGTGCCATTTTAGAAAGACTATTTATTTATCTTAATGCAGGAACTGGTCCAAATAATCAATAAAGACAGACTGAACAATTCGTCTAGACTGGGTGGTATGGAGGGGAAAATTGGAAATGACCCGAAAAGCAAGTGCGCTATCCAGCTTTGAAAAAAGGCGTAAAATGGTAAAAAGGAAAGTCTCATGACGGGAGAGTTGAAAATATAAAAGCTTCAATAGTACAAACCATTATATTGCGATAGCTCTGTGCTTGCGCAACTAACATTAAATGAATAATTATATTTAAATATAGGGACAGCCACCCTTATTTAGGTTCGCTAGCTCAATAATAATACAATTTCATTAATATTATGTGGATTATAATTAATAAATAAAACTAACACTGTAAACCTTAATTCACTGTTTCCTTTCATTGGAAAGTGACAATGAGCCATTTTGCATTATATTTATTCTCATAACATGGCAGGTAGTTCAGCGAAGCAGCAAAAGCGCGCACAAACAGCTGGATGACCTGCAAATAAAGAACATGAATAAGGTACAAGGAGAATAGTAAAAGAAAATGTTTAGGTGCAATTCAGTTGGACAAAGTAGTAACGGGAATGGAAAGGGGTGCAGCTGTGGCAGAGGTGATCAGAAATGTTTGGAATTTTGGGCGTTATTGGAAGGTGCTACGTTTGGAGTTGGGAGCGATGGATGCACTTGTGGTCTGAGAATGAAGTGGTGAAGTTAGCTATGAGGAGGATTTATATTACAATATGTGATAAGGTAATGTAATAATGTTAATTTATTTTAAGGAAGGTCAAAATTTTAATAATAATAAACAGTGTGAGTTTCTATAAGTGAAAATACTCAAAAAATTAAAATTTTAATCGCGAACGATTGATACATTTCCTATTAGAGTGATATTTTAAAACTATATTTTTTTTTATATTGACACATACCTAATAATGGAGTGTCCGCTTCCTAGAATTTGGTGTACATGATAGGAGCTGGCGTGAGCTTGTGGGGGTTCATCAATTGCCTGTAGCAGAGAACTTCTTATTAGCAGCGAACTTATAAATACCAGGGAATGTCCTAGAAAGATTAGACTAATATATTGTATATGGTAGATTTTATTGAAATGCTTCTTAAAGAACAGATTTACGATAAATACATTAAACCGTACAATGCTTAAGTGGTATTCACAAGAGCTGTTGAGTTGAAAGGTCGAGTGAACTGTCAACGTACATTTACATTAAGAAAGTAATTACAAATCTAAAACAATTATAAATGCATGTCCCAACCTGAATAAAGAGTTTCATGTTTAAAAATGATTAACTGGGATAGTATATGAATTTACTTAACAGAATATAACAATGGTGAGCGGATTGTACAGCGAGCAGATGCTTGAATCTCAGGTGGCCGGCCTGGGTTCGATTCCCGGCGACTCTACAAGGATTTTAAAAGTTGTACGCGCTCTGGTCTGCATGCTAACACCTGTGGTAGTCGTTAACTCCTAACAAGGGAACGCTTCCTCCACTTCCTGATGGGCAAGGCTAGTCACCTACTCGACTTATGAGCAAAGAGGGCTCATAGAACCACTTTGGGGTTAAAAAACAGGCTCATAGAACCACTTTAGGGTTAAAAAACAAGCCACTGGCATATAATCAGAAGAAAAAGAAAAACTATTTTAGGTTAAGTCAATCTGGCATTTAAAAGAGTAAAGATTTGACCGAGCTTACGGAAAAAATAATTTTGATCGCTAGTGAAAGTAGAGTAAAGAAAATTCGTTTAAATATTCACTGAAAGATAATTGCAATATATTTAAACAATTTAAGTCGATAACAATATATAAATATATTTATATATCTCAGATCTAGTTTGATTAGCTTGTATTTTACATGGTTTTAAAGCGTATGTATAGTATAGAGGTACGTTATAAAGAAAAATTCTGTAAGGTAATCAACAACTTGATGTTATACTGCGGATGTATCTTTTGGGTATGTTGATGGCAATTGCATCTTTAATAAACTGATTAGGTGAGCATTTAAATCGCCCAGTTCAAACTATTTTTTACTATATATTTGGTAGTAACAAAGTCCTATTCTTAATTTTCTTAAAATTAGAATAATTCTACAGTGTCGGTGTTTAGTATTTTACTATATTTTATACAGTGTATGTACTTAAACTTTATAACGGAAGTTTCAGGTAGATGCTTCAAATAATGAGGGCGAATCTACGGTAATATGATTGTGGAGAAATCCAAAGTACATTTGGTTGATTACTTTGAAACGAAGATGGTATCATATTTCCATTAAAAAGTAATTTTCTGCATGTTCCTTAAAAACCTGTAATCTGTATAGATTTAATAAAGTTTTACAAATTGCGGTTTGTCGAGGTAGTTTATCTGACGGCACGCACATTTCGTGTTACTTTTTTACCGGCTTTGTCTCGTACTAGTTTAATACCCCTAACTTACTCATTTATCTATTTAATAATCTGCGAACAAAAGCGCTGTTAAACGAGGAGATTTAGTGCACGACCAGCAAAACCCACTAACCAAGGTCAAAAAGTTGCAATTTTTATGTAATTAGTTTCTTTTGTTGTTGCTGATAAGTACTGGTATTCCCTAATATATGGTTTTATTTCAGCAAGTAAGCAGGTATATTAGGAGCAATCTAGGAAATTTCATCTTCTTAATTCCTTTATGGCTCTTCGAGCATTCGTGGAATCCTCGCCGAGAAAAGTTTCGCTAAATGTGATTAAATGGAGTCATTTCTTTTTGGTTATTGTTGAAAAGCACGCACAATAAGACAATAAGGAAAAGCTGTTAAGCGGTAATCATAGCCTGCATCTCCCAAACTATATAACTACCTGTGCAGACGAACACTGTGTTCCAGACACTATCTGGGTGATTTAAATTACATGACAATGCAATGGCTTCACGGTCGACCGCAGCCTCTAGAATTTAGTTATTGATAAATACGCTTTATCCCACTTCCGACATTTGTTTTGTCGCTCGGGGTGTGAGAACCGATAAAAAGCTTCAGGCAGGCGTGCCTTGGTAAACTGATAACGGGCTAATGGTACACTATTATTGCCTACCTGCTTCATTATAGACGCCTAACTGCTATTTTGATTTTTATTAATCCACGGATATGAAGGGGGCGTGTATTTGTTTAATATAATAACCCATTACTGCTATATCTCGAACGGTTCCTCCGCGTAGTACTACTTTTACGAGACCTTATTTTAACAGAAAATTATAACTTACCGTAAAAATGCTGTTGGAGCTTAGAAAAATTAACAAACTGAAATTGCACTTGCGAGATAGATCCTGAGGCAATTTATGGTGCTTTCATAGGTAATTGTTACAATCATATATGCTGAAGTAATTGCAAGGCATTCGACGCGATGTTTGACATGTATGTGCTGCAGTCACACGCGTGGATGATAATAATAGTCATAAATCATAGTGTATCATCAATAAAGTTTTCCGACTTCCTAATAAAATCGCAGGTTTCATAGTCAATCTCTCATTTAACACCTGTTGTAAATCCATATTCGCCTATACAAATCGCAACAGCTGAGTCGCGTTCTGTGGTTTACAGCTAATACATATTAAACTTTAGTACAATGATGATATGTTTGGTGGTAGACTGTATGGCAATTTATCACAAATATCTCTACTTTTTCCTAACAGATGGAAACATACAATGGTTAAATTAAACACAAGTAGCCAATCTTTTACGCAAAATTATTATTTTCTGCACACCCTAAGTCACATTACGATAATTTAGAACATGCCGCAAGCAACGCTTGCTGTAGCTCATTGCTGAGCTATTTCGATTTCTCTTCACGCCGCATGAATTATGTTTAAACTTCAAACCAGGCAAAAATATTCTATGAATGATATTTGCATAGCAATATTCTGCTATTTGTTATTTTTAATTACATACATGGAATATTTTAATCTTAATTTTCGTGTCCTTACGCTTCCAGTTCGTACCTGATTGTAGACATTTTCATTGAGATCGAAGGTACTCCTTTTTACTTCCTCTGTCTAAAAGACAAAGCAAGTATTTTAATCGTGAAAAAATCACCTTCCTAGTTTTCTTTACATATTCACGTTTTAGGGTCCCTAGATAACAAAAGAATGTTTTTTCAATTCCGTAGGGCTGTCCGTCTGTCGGTTTGCGGAGGAAAACGATATTTTGTATGCGTATTATATGTCTACCTGGCTCAAATCTGAATGTACTTTCGGCCAAATATATACAGGGTGAGCATCTTAAAGTAATAAAACTTTGTTTACTTTTGCTTTAACTCAGGAATAGATAAAAATAGTAACTGCACATAGCTTACGCTTTACCCTTGACGAAAATGAGACTTCTCGAGTTCGAATCTCACCAACTGCGTTTTTTTTATTCGAAAATTGATGTAATGAACATTACTAAGTGTGTTATTTCACTGCCTCTATATTATTAATAATGTTAAGATATTTGTAGCTATTTTGCACATAATTTTAAACGTTTTTGTTTTTGATTTCGGAGGCTTTCATGGCCATTGTCATTACGTAATAAACGACTTCCGGCATTGGACTGTGTCATTATTAAGGTTGAAGGACTCAACGTTTCGCCCACTTGCGTAAGGGACTTCATCAGGAGAAAAAGCAAAAGAGGACAGTAACTCAACGTGTAAATCACTCCAGAGGGGAAACTTTTATGCAAGGGAAGGGATGGAAGAGTACGGTAACTCAACGTGTAAACCACGCCAGAGGCGAAACTTTTCTAACGATCGGAAATCCGGAAAATATACTGTGTGCCGTTGTAGCTTGTTTAGGTTAGTTGCAGCCTTTAAAATTTTTTTCACTCCAACTGTCGGCGTAGTGTTTACGGTCGGCGATGTGTTCAGACGTCCTATACACTAAACACTTAACATTTGCCTAGGTTTGTACATTAAATAAATTGTGTATTCGTCTCAAGTCGACACTAGTTAAATTAAGAAATCCCATAAGTGAATTTAGTTACTATAAATGTTATTAAATTTTTGGTTTTTGTAAGTTAATCAAAGATAAATCGTAAATAAACTATTTTGGAATTGATAGAGAATATATTCAAAACTTAGTTTTTCCTGAATTTTTATCTGCTGCACGTTTATTTAACTTTTTTCAATTTTGAACTTAATAATACCCCGTATGTTAAGAGAAATCCTCTAATAAAATACCATAGTGTTGTCCCGGAACGTGAAAGTTATAGCACGAGATGCACAGACAGCACCGAGGGCTATAACACAAGGGCCGAAGACGCTGGTTACGTCTGAGCTGCATAGAAAACATTATGTAGAATCGAAATTTTAAAAAGGCATATTCAGATTATGTAAAACGTTGTGAAATGAAAACAGGGAAATCCTTACAATTATTTTAGCTGAATAATATCTTTGTAACTTGGTACGGTTTTCTTCAGCACGTGTTTCTAGATAATAGTTGAAATCACGTCAGCGGGCATTAAAATTATTTTATTTTTTACTAATGTACTATTTGTTGTTTATATCTGTTATAAGAGGTATATAGGGCGTAAGGAGAGGGCGTAATTATATCGCCCGCTCATTATACCCGCCCGCGGGGGCATAATGAGCGGGCGTTATTATTACGCCCGCTTTTTACACCCTAGAACGTTATAAACTGTTTAGCAAGCTTTTCAAACATTTCATGTTATATGCGTAGTAATAGTGGAAAATAAAACGTTGTATGCACCACGGGTATTACTTGATGTTTATAGCTCTCGAGTGATTTATAAACCATCGGGCCAGAGCTCTCGGGTTTGTAAACTTGTCGCTCTCTAAGGGGCATAAACATCTTCATAATGCCCTTGGTACATAAATAACTATTTCGCAAGCTAAAATGTGGGCAGCGGGCGATAAGATTCTTTTACGTCCGCTGACGTCATTTAGCGGACGAAAAAGATATTTCTTTTTTACTGATCTATTATTAATTGTTTATATCTGTGATATAAAGCAGTTCATAACGCCTTATGGCGATATGAACTGCTCTGCAAGTTTTTCAAGTTATTTGCGTATTCAAACTGTAAAATTAAACGTTGTATGCACTACGGGCATTATTTGATGTGCATAGCCCTCGGGCGACTTATAAATCCTCGGGCCAGAGCCCTCACGCTTGTAAACTGGTTGCCTTTGAAAGGGCATAAACATCTTCATAATTGGTACATAAATAACTATTATTGTCCGAGAGCGAAAAAGACTAGCTTTACGCCTGAAAATGAGGTTTAAAAAACGCCTATTATTGATCAGTCGTACATAAATAAAAAATGTATTTCAAAAATTAGGATTATCGAGAATTGACATCTACGTCACTCCCGACCATCACGAAGGCCATGTCAAAACTATTCTAAAGCTAATCAAGTTTTGAAACATAAAATTTATCAGTTTATGCATATGCATGAAAGTAACGCATTTACCATGTCAATCAAATCACATTAAGTTGTCACTTTTATGACGTTTGAGAATAAAATATATTACAGATATTACAGGCGAATTTTATATTAGAATATGTATTATTATATTTTATTCATCTTCAACCTGTTTCACATTTACTGGATTGCAAATTGCTCTCTCTATTCACGTTATTTAATAGTTGATTATGAATTGAGTATTTGGTTTTTATGTATGTATATACTGCAGGCAGAACTATTGTCCATGGTTACTAAGAATGCGTTTGTTTAGATGCAAATGCAAGGCGCAATTCCAATAAAAAAAATTATGGCTGTGTAGGTCATGTATGTTTAGGTTAAAAAGCACTCATATAAACACTTTGTTTCGTGAAAAAGTCGAATACACTTAATTATGCATTTCTAAGTTTACACAAAGCCAGTTGGTTTTCTGGTACTACACCTTAACTGTTCGTAACATCAAAATAAAAGCTTCGCTAATTTCACAATCCTCAAGTAAATAAAACCGCTATAATAGGCTTATATTTTGAAAGCCAATCTGTTAACTTTTCAGCTTTCTGAAGAAAGTTGTTCCCAATGTGGGAGTATCTACCAGAGAACCCATCACGCTTTACATTTACTGCAACAGTAGCAGTCTAGTAAACATTGTGTCTGGTTTGGGTAACAGGTGATAGGAATAATTAATTACATTTTATAATATAATGCTAACAAACGCATTCTTTTTTCGTGTAGATCAGTGGTTCTCAATATTGCCACAGAAAATCTGTGGTGGGCGACAGGGAAAATTTGAAAAGAATGGAGGGGAGGAACCGTGGCCATGAAGGGAGCCATGATAACTTTCAAAATAAAATAAAGAATATGTTGTGTAGAACAAATCCCTCGTAGAGGGAATCGTGTTAATGCAGTTCGCAGTAAAATTAGACACTATTTTCTAGAACAAATGTATAGGACCTAGACATCGTCTGAATATATTCTAGTGGAAAGAAGTGGACACAATAATGAGTAAGACTTCGAGGGATTTGCACTGATGTGGTTAGACTTTCAGGGGGATACGAAAAAAAGGTTGAGAATCACTGATTGTAGATGATACCTTCATAGGATATAAATAAGCTAGGCCGGGAGAAGTTGGGCATTCTTCTTTTATATAATGTATTTATCTCAGTTGTGGTAGGTTACTCTCAAAGAGAAGCTCGTCATTCAACTTTTTTCATTTTCAGCTTTTATTAGACAATACTTTTCTGCTAAAAGCGCAAAATATCATTTTACTTTATTACCGTACGCATATGAGAACATAAAGTAAAAAGGCAACTGATAGGGACCGTTGGCGTATTTATATGTGCTTTATATTACTTTTGGAATAACAGGGTTCTCATTTTTATCATGCTGTGTGAATCAATTGGTGCAATGCGAAAGCGAGGACATGATTTTATTGTTCTCTACAGAAGGGTACTTTTTATCTCTTGTGAACTCTTTAATTAACCCTTTCGCTTTTGTTGTTTTTCGTTCTGCTGACGGTGTGTCTTGCAATCCACACGTAAAATAATCATATGCTTTAACGTTGCTTTCACAAGAAGCCAACAACAGAGTTGCTGACAGTAAATACCCGTTTGAAATACAAAAGCGAGGTAACATCGCTATTTATTGGCAGATTAGTGCAATTAATAAACTGTAAGAAGCTGTAGTAATATTCTCCTTCAGTATTTAAGGGAATATAAATGATTTGTAGTAGCCATTGGTTATAAATTTATAATTAATATTTTGTTGTTAGTTTTCGAAATTGTTGTTGTAATTATTTTATTATTTTAAATATTGAAGATTGTCTGTGTTTGGTTCGAATATGAACTATAGAGAATCTTTCTATTAAAACTGCGAAATATTAATTTGGTACAATAAATTTGTTCAAAAACTTGTGTGTATGCAAATGTGATACAATAATATCTTAAAGAATAAATGAGTCTTCTTACTATGAGATTGTAACGACAGTAAGGTCATAAATATTTGTTAATTTTTGATATTAAATCCATAATGACGTTTTAGGTATATACGAACAAAATATTATTATTACCAAATGAACGTTAAAGAATCAAAGTGCAAAAAGTTATTGTCTGTGGCATGAGACATGAGAATTGTCCAACGACGCACAGTCGACATGATCGTAAAACTATGAAATATAAATTTATCTTAGCAGTTTGTGATATATTGGTGATTGACAATGTAATGATTGTAGGTGTTACAAACGAAGCTTCAGAGAATGTGGAAATCACTGTACTTGCGTTTCACCTTTTTTCATTATTTAAGTAATGTGAAATGTATGGAATATTATGATAAAGTAGATAGAATTCGATTACAATACAATGTGTAAATATTAATCTGAAAACTCACACAGGAGAGTTTGTAGCTGTGTTTCAAGTTTTTTTAAACAATACAGAAATATACGTTTGAAGAAATCAGCACAGTGAATAATCTATTTAAATAAGAGCAAACCCAACAGCTCATACTTTGGCACTTTTAAATTATACGTTAAGTACTAGCATTTGTAGTCCAGTTTTCTAATTTTGACACTTGATTGAAATGTATGTATAGTTAGGGAATCAAAATAACATGTGAGCAAACGAAAATAAAATCAAGCTTGGCTTTGAAATATTTGTTTTATGAATAATATGTTGGTGAGAGATGTCAAATTCGAGGTTATGCGTCAGTTTTGACACAAACTGACGCAAAACCTAACCTGCTAACCTCGATTTAATTTTCGTTTGCTCACATGTTAGTATATATTTTTATAATGAAGTTTTTAAAATTTTGCGTATTGTAATACGATGTTTGATGTCAGTGTAATATTGTAATACAGGTTTGTGATTCATCACTTTCAGCATCATTTTGCGCCAATGAGCTTCCTGTCCCCAATCTTGCAATAATTCTTCTCTGTTGTTCATCGTTAAATAATTTTCAAGAATTTTAAGTGAACTTAAATATTTTAAATTTTTTACACACACCTGTGCAAACGATATTGATTCGGTGACTGTACATATGTATCTACTAAAATCCTATTTTAACTAAATATGTTCTGAAGGTTGTTCTAGCATATTTATGCTGGTTTTCTAGTGGAATTCACATATAGACTTCTTATGCATACTCATAGAGTACAACCTAACCACTCATCTCGTAATTTTCATGCGAACTTTAATGCTGCTTATATAGTACTATATTTTCCAAGCATTAATTTAATTATTTAATCAAAATGGTTACATTTAACATTAATTTTGCTAATTTCCTGCTTAACTAGTTGACAGTACTGTGTTCGTCTGTACAAATTACAAAATTAATAATTGGTACTAGTTATATATACATGGTGACCACATAGTAACGTTTACGTAACACAAGTGACAGTAGTTACGAAATCGTCTGTATTTCATCTATGACTTTCTTTAGTATTATCCCTGAGATTCATTTTTTTTAAATTGTAAAGTAAAAATGCTTCAACTAGTTGCTCTTATTTTTTGTTGTGTTGCTAAATGGAAGGATTAAACTCATAAAGCATATTATTACTGTTTCTTATGCTGAGCTGAATCATATGCAGAAAAATAACTTACACGTGGATAGTCAATTTAATCATGGCATTAATCATTTATAGTTTTGGGGATGAAATTAACTGAACGAGTTCAGTGAGCCTGTTGTTATTCACTAAGGGTTTGCAGTTCAACGTGCACCTCTACGGTGGTGCTAATAATGGGGGTTTCACCAATAATTCGTTAATCACTTTTCAGCCTTAATATTTCTAAAAATTTTAGGATATTTTTATATTTACCATCAATTTCGAGAAGAAATCCTGTTACTTAAATTTAGTTTCAAGATAATTTATGTTTCATTGAGAACAGTGAGATCTATGTGTATCACGACTTACGGACCTTGTTTGTCAGGTTTAACCCAAATTTACAATATTTACATATTGTAGACGACTTTTTCGTACATAAAACCTATATAAAGTTAAATCGTGAAATATTTTTTGAGTAAAGTCTGCCAGAGAACCCAAAAATACTCGAAGGGGGCCACATACCCGAGAACCCTATAATGAATTGAAATCCTATTAAAATATTTGTGGTAGTACTCATGCATAAATAGAAACTCAGAAGGCTCTGCTTAAAGAAAGCCCCCGTTTTTTGCATATACTTTTAAAAAAAATTGTTTAACATTAGAGTCTGTACAAGTTGACAAATAAGCCAGAGCCCTGTGAAGTTGAATTCCGGGTGTTGGAACAGAAAACAGCTGAATGAAGGAACACGTTACCAAAAAAAATACGTTTTTCCTGAAATACCTTTCGAGTGTAAAATGACGGATCTGGGTAGTAATCCTATACAGGGTGCTCAATATTTGCACGTTTAATCATTTCGGTTTTTTTTTCAAATGAGACGCCTTGTATATTTTTGTATTTTTGAAAATCTCATGACCTTTATATTAATATGTTACTGCATACCTCTAAATTCAACTGTTTTTAGATATGCGTATTTTAACCTAAAACAATTTATAATATACAAATAATACTTGGTTTGTGTAGAAACTTATTGAGACAAAAACTATTTCACAATTTTAATAATCATAAGCTGCTAGGATGATGTGGAATTCTGTTGGTAAATTAAAAAGAGTATAGATTAAAGGGGTACCATAACAATATATTACTTTAAAATTCAGAAAAAGTATAGTCTATCTTTATTGACTTTTTTAAATTTACATATACAGCATATTTACTTCGTATTTGCACAGTAGATCATGATTTAAGTTGATTGCGGTGTAGATCTTTAGTTTACACTAAAGCGCTAATGTCATATACAAAATGTTAGGTTATATAGATGGAGCTCCGTTGTCAAATATAGTTTTGCATACAATGATCCAGTGTTCTGAAAATTGTTGCTTAAAATAATAACTATTAATGTGTGACTGATGTGTAACCGGTCAGCTTCACAATTTGTTGAAAAAAAAAACACATTTACACATATACCCTCACACGGTTTCATATTGTACAAAAAAGAAGCGTATACACTTACACAGGGTATATATCTTGAATTGAATTTTGCCTTTGAACTTTGGACTCATTATCATTTTTAACGTTGTCAAGAAATTTAAGTGACTCATATTAAAATGCAATGATAGCTGTAGTTCGGCTCTGCAGGTACGTCAACGATGCGCGCGCCTCAATAGCTTAAATGCCGAGAGTCGACACAAAGTGTGGTTTTTATAAGCCGCGGCCGCGGTCAGGCCAGGTGCCTAGCCTAACACCCTTGAAATAGGCAAGTATGCCCTTTTACAGGGGTTACAACTACCAAGGGTGTTGGTATGGTGGTCGGAGAGCGTAGATAAAACCAATGTTCATGTGTGGAATTCAAACCACTGCCTGGCGATTGCAAGCGCAAACGTTTTACCTCTCGGCTACCCGCTCTCAACGATTAAAGAGGAATATGGTAAAATAAGGGACAATATGGCCTTTCTTCGGGACGCTTTGCGTCATATTCGTATTCATTTTTATCCAATTTGTGATATCGTCTTCGTTGATAAAAGACTTTAATACTTTCTTCTTTCAAACTTTTAAGATTATATTTGATTGCATATACTTTTTTCTGCAACCGTCTTAAAATGCATTGCTTTTATTTGTTCCTCACTTGTAAACATCAATTTATCAAGTCACTGTATTCGCGTTGAAAATGTCTCTTAACTGGCTAGCCTGTAAAATTTTACTGGCTAGCCAGTAAAATTTTACACCCGTGCTCATAGATAAGTGATAACGTGCAAAGCCAGAGTTGTCTTCCTTAGTATGTGTCATATTGATGAATTTAATTACTTGTCAGTTTGACATTGTCAATAAATGGTAAATTTATAGTTATTTACAAGTGAGGAACAAATAAAATATTTAACAATACACGTAAGGTAACGGGTTTTACTGGCTTCAGAAGGTGACTGGCTCGCCTTTGGCCGAGGCCATCGATTGATGGCCTCGCCTTTGGCTTATATCCTTTTGTCCGCCAGTAAAAACCATTTTACCAAGCTAGTAATGTTAAATACTATTAATACTAAAATCTGTCAGTAGAGTTGACGTTTTTCTTACTGACACAAAGTATATGCTGCTAGGCAACACTTTAGTTCCTAGGTTTGAATGTACTTTTACTTCCTATGAACTTAAGAAGGTTCCATTTGATCATCTATGGTAACAAACGTCATCAAAAGGTTAGAATCATTTAACAGATTTAATATTTTGTAGTTTTCTTGGTTGTAGAAGAAATAGTATGTATAATTGGGATTAAAAGTAGCTTTGTTTGTTTCGCAATTATTATGTTCCTTTGGCTATGCTGCGCCTCGCCTCGCAAATGCAAACATAATTGCTTGTCAAAGTGCCACTTTTAATCCTAATAAAACAATATATTATTTTATATTTACTTCTTTTTCGTCTTTAGGCCTTTGGTGCAGCATTGAATTGGTATATTTTTGCTTTTAGTAAATAGTGGCCTGAACCACAGTCTGCTCTTCGAAATTCAGCATGTTTGCTGTACTATTATACAGTGAGCGCCAAAAAGCATTGGTCAGTTTCAATTTGTAATAACAATTTATTTGCTTAAATTACACAGTCAATCAAAACTATTTCTTAAAGACTAAGAATGGGAGATTTACTTATGAAAAATGCTGTCGGTTAAATGACTCTCCTCTTGTTGAATGCACTCTTTTAAACAGCCGGTGGCCGAAATCTCTCAACACACGTTGCCGCATATCCTGCAGTATAGCTTCAATATTTTCTCGAATAAACATTTTAAGCTTTTCCAGATTTCTTATCTTTCTTGTAAATACTCTGCTCTTCAATTAATCCCAAAGAAAAAAGTCAGGATTGGTTATATCCTGCGATCTCGAGGGCCAAGGAAGGTCGCCATTGCAAGAAATCAGATTATTTGGAAACGATTGTCGTAGGAGATCCGCATTAATTCTTGCGGTGTAATTGATAGCACCGCCATGTTGAAACCAATATTCATTTACTATCTCTTCCTCTATTTGCGATAAAAAGATCTTTGAAGCATCTAATGTCTTTGAGATGTAACCGTTACCGTTTCACCAATTTCCTCGAAAAAATAAGCCGCGACAGTCTTTGACGATGAAACAGCACACCAAACTGTCACTTTCGGAGGATGTCAAACATTGAAACAAAACTCCCAAGTTTCCTGTTTATGAAGAAATTATCATTTATTCCATAGGTGAAGTGTATGGGTTTTTATTAGGTATTGAAACTGACCAATGCTTTTTGGCGCTCACTGTATAATCAATAATTAATTGATCTAAGTTGTTTCGTTCTTTGTATCCAGGTGTAGGTGTGGATATCATTATGACGAAAGAATCCCTTTGTATTTTCAAGCTTTTATACGCACATAGGTCTATCAGTGTTTCTCCGCTATCTTTAATTGGTTCTCTTCATATCTTCCTACTACTTTAACTTGTATTTTTAACTACGCGTACATTTATGTCTCCAATTCTGACTATCTCTGACTTTTTCCAATGCGTTTTCATCAAACTGACTTTTTACTTGAATGGCTTCGTCATCTGTCGGTGCATATCGTATTAATAAGTTGTTATATTGTATTATTTTTAACGCTGATTAGAAATATGCCAAATATACAGGTATATACAAATATGCAGATCTAGTAGGTTGTGTTTAAAATTCAAATTAGCCATTTTGTTAATGTGTATTTAACTTGTATCTAAAGAAAAATAAAGTCTCCATTTCTGTATTAATAACTAACATATGGCCCGTTAAGTAATTTGCAAACATTCTGTATACAAAGTTTAAATCGTTTACATACAATCGAATTTAGTGTATCTACTCATAGCTAAAAAGGAATAGTCAATTATTTGCAAAAGC
Source organism: Agriotes lineatus (assembly GCA_940337035.1). NCBI lineage: Eukaryota > Metazoa > Arthropoda > Insecta > Coleoptera > Elateridae > Agriotes > Agriotes lineatus. The sequence goes on from CALNHX010006813.1 coordinate 44,899, forward strand.
TCTCATTGTAATGCGGAAATTGTTAATATTCAAAAATCAAATCAAAAGCATAAGCAACACAGTTGGGTGTTTCCTGCATTTTCCGTATTGATTTTAGTTGATCGTTGAATTGAAAATGGCCTTTGACCAAAAGGTAATAACGAACTACGCGGTTGCAGGCTTTCACAATAGGCTTGATTAACAGTCTTTACTCCGCCTAACGAAACTGCGCTTTGTAGCACCAGCACTTCTTTCAGTTTCGCTAGCATTTTATTTCCATCACGCAAGTCTACTTGTTAACTCACTCGCTCAACAATAGTTAATCTTATTTTTGCATAATGAACTGTCTGCTGTGAGCCCGTTACGGCCAACAAAGGAAACTGGTAATTCTGAAAAATGTATGTGTAAATTTATTCTACCCCTCTTCAGCATTATGACCGTTCCATGAGATTAAAAGATGCTGAAGAACCCCAAGCTTAGTGTCATGTTGGTGTTCAGCGCCTGTTGTTTTATTATACGGACGCGAAATATTCGCAATTTTAGTACGAGTTATGAAATGTTTTATATAAATACCTCTGTGCCTCCACCTGTTGAGGCTACCGTCAGGTTAGGATGCTAGTTTTTGTAAGGTGGAAATGTAGTTTTAAATATTGATATGCCACTTGCTACTACAGTGTGTACCTATGAATGAAAAATATGAATAAATTGAGAGTAATAGTATATTTCATGAAAGACGTAATTTCATTCACGTCTTTTCTTTTACTTATACAATTTTCTTATAGAATACAAAATAAATGTTTTATTGTAGATAGGGAATAATAATTAATTCAAAGTTATTTAAAACATTTATATATTTAATTTGGCTAGATTTTACGTTATGACTTTCAACGGTCCTCGCCGTATCTTTTAGGTATGTAATATACGCGCACGTCGAAATACATATAATTAACATTAGTTAGAATTAGAACATCCTACAAACAGCATCAGTTCAGATTTCTCGTCATGTTTATATTATATTCATTTCTCTTATTTGCGTATCTTAAATGTGGGTCATGTCTATTATAAGAATGACATATTGCATTTCTAGGCAATTCCAGATATAATTGTATCAGCGAGTAAACCAATTCCAAATTAGGTATTACGTATTTATAGGCACTGTCGGATACCGCAATAATTGTGTGAAAAGTAAAGTAATATGTAACTTACAAATTGACAACTCCACTTTGGCTGTTTTGCCAGTGCAGAGCTTGTTTATAAAATAATGAGTAGGTACGTTGTTGTCAGTCGAAAATTTTAAATTATCTGGTATAGCACAGATCATAACCTACAGCGATCATGAACTGATCAACTAACGGCTGTGTTTTGTGAAGCTGAAAGTCGATATAAATAGCTATGCATGTTTATCTAGTACAATTCCGTGGGCGTCATGCCGGTTAGAAATTTGTAAGATAGAAGATGGTAATAATGTAATATCATGTTAAGAAACAGCTTAAAAGTGTAGATAAACGTTTTCTTTCTAACTTTTTAGTTGTAGAATGTACATGAAGATAGTCTATGTGTTAACGAATGACAATGGTACTGTTTTATATTCCTATGAAATTCTTTTATTATGTTTTGTGCTTAGAGGAAAAATAAGAACTTTCTGTTAGTATTAAAATAAAATCTATTGTTTCCGCTGGAAGACACGTTTAGTGCCCTCTTCAATACCTGTGCTCATATCAATAATTATACATTATTTTATAAGTCATGTGCATATAGTCAGCTGGAAGAGATGTACTTTTTCCTCGTATTGCTCTTATTAGTAGTGTGGTGTAAATATAATTAATTTTATAAATTTCAAATTTTTCTCACGAGTTAGTGTGTAACGCGTGTAACACTGTGACCTTGGTTTTTGACAAATTATTTAATTTAACCAAAATGTCGATTCAATTAAAAATAATTGTAGGGGGAATATGGCAATGTAGTTTTAAGTAATTGTTGTAGAAATCTGCTTCTAACTGATAATTATCACTATATTCAGTAAATACTAATATTTTGCTTAGCTTTGAAAATACTTTGTAGGAAATTAACACTGACGACCACCATTCAAATATTTAGGTATATAACAAACAGTAATTAATGTAACAATAACAATCTATTTCTTATCCCTGTCTATTTTACTAACACGTTTTAGCTGTGCAATAGGTTGATGTAGTACTGATACTACGCAGGTGTGTCATATTTCTATTACTTGCCTAAATTATCGTATATAGTTGTGAAAAAACTAGAGGCAAGTTTCCTAAAATTTAAGTACGTTCAACTTTCAAGTTACTTTTACTGCATATGATATTTCCAAAAATAGCGAAAGGTGTGGTGTACTATGTGGAATTAAGTGGCTATGTATATTAGTGCCTGTCTTAACAGTTACCGAGTGATATGTTGCCAGGAAACGTTGATATCGCTACACTACTCATTTTTTACACTTGTAGTAGTTAAAGCGCTACGCACATGTTCACATCACTCTTTCTTTATCTTTGTACAAGTTGAATCATTTAGGCAAAAGTAAATGAAATGTATAATTTTGAATGCCTTATATAGGAGATTATATATTTAGTAGAACTGCTAGAATTATTTTTAAGTTTATTTCGAGTGGAAGTAGTTAACTATTTAGTTATTAATTGAAGTAAATGGCGTATTGTCATTTTGAATTTTAATAAGCGGAGAATTACATTTAGTCGATATGCAGAGGGTATTGTGAAAATATTCAATTCTATAGACGATGGAACTGTCCCATCTTCTTTAACTAATAAACTTCAGGGGTGGTTGTCACATAAGTCTTATTTTTGTATGTCTTAACAGACGCAATTATGTATATTTTCTCGATCTACATTTTGATTGACTATAAATTTGGAAGCAAAACCTTAAATTTCTAAGTTGTCTGGTTACATATTCGAAGTAACATTACCATACCTCTGACATTAGATAAAAGATGAGTAGATCAGTTATCTTAAATTTTCTTGATGCAAATGCTTACTTTGACTTGGCCTTATGTTCTATTTTTGCAAAACCTCAAAAAACTTGCGATGAGTTTTTACTCGTTATGAATGTTAGGATAATTATGTACAGTAGCGGCTCGTGGAGAATTTTGATGACAGTGCCAACCGAATGTATTTAAAATGCAACTTCCACCCCCACCCAGACAAAGACAGATTCTGACATTCCAGATCTAAATATTTCGTATATAGGCCGGTGGACTGGCCAAAGTTAACATCAGTGAAAAAATTGATTACCAAGGTAGCATTTCTTTCGTCCCAGATTACAGAACGAAATTAGTAGTTGATACAAAAGTGTTTACTGGCAAGTTGCATGATATGTAAAAGCCATTCTACGTTATTTTAATTTTCAAATAAGTCAATCACTCGTTTATTAAAGTTTCTATGTCAATACTTTTTTTTCTGGTGATAGCATTCCTAATGCACTTAGTCTTTCTTCTTTCATTGAATTTCTTAAAAAGTCCTAATCCTTTTCAACATCGAGAAATAGAGACATACGTGTTATCAACACGTTTTAGAGTTTCTTGAAAAGTCTTGTAAAAGTAATGATAACAGCGACACAGCTCCAGAAATATCCCGTAATTCATCATTCGAATATAATAACTGCAGTTCAGTTTGTCATCTACTTTTTTCGAAACAAAAAAATGCTAAACTTTAACTGTTTCGCGGACATTGTCAGGAAATTTGTCACGATACTCGTTAAAATTTTCCGCCATAAATAAATGTGTAGCTATTAAATGCCCAGTAAATCTAAACCGTATTCTTATTTGCTGCGGAACGGAATCACAAATTTAAAAAGGTTTTATTTTCTTATTATTTGAGGAAGCAAGGCTACGCGGATTTATACTTCCCTGTCTAAAAGAGAAAGGAATTATTGTAATCGCGGAAAAATCACTTTCCGATATTTCTTCAGATCTTTACGTGCCAAGGCCCCGATTCAACAAAAGTTTGCCGAGGCCGAACTGCAATTTTTCTCCATACGCAATTAATTTTTAGTGCAATATACTTCTACTGAAGTCAGTATACACTAATTTAATTTAGTGTACCTGTATAATACTTTAGTAAGAGTAGAGCAAAAAGCGGGAAAACTTGGATCATTTTTTCATGGCTACTAGGATTTAATAAAATATTGAAAAAACCAGGTGTTTTATGTTGGTGGCACTGTAAGTCTATGTCAAATTCGAGGTTATCAGGTTAGCTTTTCCGTACGTTTTGAGACAGACTGACGCAAAACCTAAACCTGCTAACCTCGAATTTGACATAGACTTAGAGTGCCACCAACATAAAACACCTTGTTTTTTCAATATTTTGTTAAATCATGGTAGCCATTATTGCGAGACGCCTAAAGTCGGGGTAACTGGCAATCCTTTTAATTGAAACACACTCGGACACGAAGACCAAAGCTACTGAGATTAATAAGAACACTTAAGTAGATACAAATACTTGCATTTATTTTTCTGCCGTTTACAGAAACCTTAAGTTTATGTATTTACATCTTCTTATTAACTAACTTAATTCTAAGTCCATTCTGACCAAGAAAGCTCGGTGGGCGTTTACAAAGTTCCCAATAACCTATCAGAGCTGGTCTAAATTTTGGACATTTGGCATTACGCGGACGTGACCGTTCATAATAGTTCTATGAATTTTTACAAGCTTGAGGATTTCCCACAGTGAAATGTGGCCTGTTCGGACCCTTAGTAAATTACCGCTATAAAGATTTAAATTTCTACTAAAAGCATTTGGTCCCAGCTGCAAATAGTTTTTATGATCGAGTTGCAACCGTTGCTTCTTCTAATCACGTACCGGTCATATACATCACTCAATATTTCGGTTTATGAAGTAAACGCTGCATAAACTTACTCTAAGCTTATTCGTGAGATTGGAATATCTCCAGCTTCCCAAGCGAAAGGCACGTTTCTAAACATCCGCTTGTTGTAATTTAAATATGAAATTTTCCTACGAATTTTACCTTAAATTATTATACAGATGGCTTACAGCTAACTAAAGTACAGTATATTCCTACATAGTTCATTAAATTAAAGAACGCGAATCGTAACACCATGAAAAAATTATCCAACTTTTTTTGCTGTTTGTTCTACTCTTACTAAAGTATTATACAGGTACACTAATTTAATTTAATGGCTATACTTATGAATCACCGTAGATAGAGCATCAGAATGTCACTCGGACTACTATACAGTGCGAACGTTGGCTGTGGAACGCTCCAAATAAAAAATTCCCCGATTATCTGCGGCCAAAATCCTCGGATACGTCGACTTTATTTTTTGAACGCGCATCTTTTCTGATAGTTGTCAATTTTTTTTACCCCCACCTCTTTCCGTAATGACGTCATCGCCATATTTTTTAAAGGCAGCCACCACTTTTGTCTATGGAATCTGATTCTCCTTGAAATTCTGCGGTTGGGCGATGTTCATTTGATTAGTTAGCGACACTATTGGCATTTATGAAAAAAAACTGATTTATAAAAACTGAAAACACAAAATCGAGATAGCTGTGGAATTTTTATCAATTTATTTGAAACAAATGAATATCAATTTAACAGAACGTCAAATAAATAAAATATCAATTGAGAAAAATTCCACAGCTATCTCGATTTATTGTTATCAATTTTTCATAAATCAGTTTTTTTCATAAATGCCAATAATGTTGCTAAGTAATCAAATGAACATCGCCTAACCGCATATTGCTGTATGCAGAATTTCAAGGATAATCAGATTCCATAGAAAAAAGTGATGGCTGCCATTTAAAGAAATGGCGATGACGTCATTACGGAAAGAGGTGGGGGTAAAAAAAATTAATAACTATCAGAAAAGATGCTCGTTCAAAAAATAAGGTCGACGTCTTCGAGGATTTTGGCCGCAGATGATCGGGGAATTTTTTATTTGGAGCGTTCTACAGCCAACGTTCGCACTGTATTGGGTGATTTTTTAGCTCACCAATAAACTTTGACAGATGAAAGCTCATGTAATTAAAAAAAAAGTTTATATAAGCATATGTCCTATATCGATTAGTTAAGGAATTAGAAGACTTCAAAGTTGTTCATTAAAAACATGATTTTTACGGACAAAAAGTTCTGCAACTTTAAGAAAGCAGGCGAATAAAACTGTAAAACAAAATCAATGAGGTAGGTACTTTGACGTTTGTTGTTAGTTTCGTATTTGTTAACAATTTACAATGTATAATTATAGCACCGCTGAGTACGCTTGTATTATTTTTGTTTATGGTTTTTGCAATGAAAACGCTCAACAGGCAGTACGAGAATATCGTGATAGATATCCACACCGACATCTTCCATACCACACAATATCTAAGAACGTCCAGACTATTCAAGCGGGAAGGGAGCATTTTGAGCATTTGTTATAATTATTTAGGTAGTTTTGTAATTACTTTCTATATTTTTGATTCTTTAAAGCAAAAACCTCGAAGTTGTCTAATATCTAAACTAGTTGATATTGGATATACAAGTAAAAAGTTTGAAGTCTTCTAACTGATCGATATAGGACATGTGTTTATATAAACTGTTTTTCTTAGAATTGCATGAGCTTTCATCTATCAAAGTTTGTTGGTGAGCTAAAACATCACCCTGTATATTAACATCTACAGCAAACTTTAAAGCATGTAATTACCAGAAGATAAACTACAGAAGAAGTACAGTTGTTGGAAGAACATAAAAGGCATATTAGAGACCGTCAACGAAATGTACAAAATATTAGAAAATGTAGTAGCACAAGCAGCCATAGAAGTGATTGGAGAAAGGATAACTGACCGAACACGTACCACCTGCTACTGATGGACGGACTATTTGGAAGTCCAAGTTGTGGAAAAGAAATGTTCTTGTTTCACCAGTACAATATATAAGAAATGCAGGTATTGGGGATATAATGGGAGTTGATGAAATCTTGCAGAATAGAAACAAAACAACTGCTATAGTACGGTCATGTGAGACAAATAACAGAAGAAAGATTGCTTTTGCAGGCATGGAAATGGAGACCCAGAGTACGGAAAAAAGAGGAAGACCAATATATGGAACCGTATGATTCTTTCGTTCATTCATTTAAGCTCTTTTACCTTTCGGTATCGAGTACCGTTCATGTCGCGGAAATATGATACAAACGAGAATGGAAGAGAGAGGCCTAAGAGAAGAGAAATGGATAGATCGATAAGGATGGAGAATGGGCCAGAAGCACTCTCCTATATATGTATATATACAGGGTGTAAACGGAAATATCGTATATAGAAAAAGGCAATATTAAAAATTACGGGGAATCGACTATATCTGTGGTCGTGTAACATATCAACGGTTAATTAGCTTTGTTGCATAATATAAATTGCAAAAAGCAAAACTTATTTTTATTTATATGTATTTACAATTGTCTAAAAATAAAATAATTTAACACTACTTAACTAATTAGGTGTTCAAATCTTTCTCCATTGACGGTTAAACAAACATTTACTGTGTTATATAAATAATAAAATTGCCTACGGACAATTTTCAGCATTGACGCTAAATTGTTCGTGAGGTCTTAGGTTACTTTTAATACTCAATACCAAGTCACCAACTTTACTTTTTTACCTACTCAATAGTTACTTACAAAACCGGTGTTAAAGATAAATTACATGATTTTTCCCCATGTACGACATTTCCGTTGACATCTTGTATATGTATTATGCCAATACCACCTGAATAACAACGCCGCAGCGCTCCGGTGTGGCTTCAGCATAGGAATGCCGAATTGGTCAATGTTTGAATTTATCAAGCCTATTATGTATTTCTCAGAGGCTCGTTAAATTCAATCATTGGCCAATTCGGCCTTTCTCTGTTGATGAAGCTGCGATCTTGTTCTTTAGATGGTGTTAATTGTGCTCAACTCTATGAATAAAACAAACAAAGTACTAATTTGTAACTAACATTATCTTAGTACAAAAATATGCTTATAATGAACTAAAACCGTATTTTTATTTTGTATGAAAATTTCAGTTTACTTTCATCAGATTCAATTTTTTAGAGCTTTATGTAATGCATAAAAGCCCCAACCCTTATTGTTGGCTCAGTTTAGATCTAAAACCCGTAATTTTTTCAGGAATAGTAGATAGTCAGTATTTATGGAGAGCGTATAAAAGAAAACAAATGCCTTTTGAAATTTTAAAAGCCTATTTTACTCCGCTGATTCGGGTTTTGTTAGCTATTCATATTCGGACCGTATTCTTTTGCTGTCAAAGGGGTTAACCAGCCGACTTTTCCGTTTTTGCATTCTACAAAGTTGACATGAAGCTGCGTTTTCTGACGGCTTCATTGTATCTTTCAGAAAAGTTTTAAATTAAATGTTACGAATTGCGTTACCCTGGCCTACTTATATCTAATATCTGCTGTTTGCAGTAGACAACTTGATGCTTAGTTGAATTTTCAGGACTTCACAGAGTTCACGCTTTTAAAGGTTAAGCGGTTTTCAATTACTTTTTCAGGAATACATTATGAATATATGAATAATTGTTACAGATTCAGCGTTTGATGATACAGAACTTCAAAGGAAACCTTGATTAACGTCAATTATCAAAGGATATCAATAATAGGATATGGAGTTGTAGTGAAATACATAATAGTGAAGTAAAAGTAGCTATCAATTATTAATAGTGCTAGAAGATATCTCTACCGTGAACGCTAATGCACTACGTGCTACTACAGCACTTTATACTGGTAAAGGGTATTACTAAATTGCTGAAAAATTGATTGTTTCCATCCTAATGCAGTTATGGGCCGTTTTCATTCTCTGATGGTGTTTTTAAGTTTGCGTGGGTTATTGATCCTTGCTGCAAGCTTTCTTTTTGTTTTGCAGCACAGAACTTTGACCCGAGTCCTGATCCTGACCGCACTCCGTACCTGCGGCGCTGTCCCGACCACCCGCTCCAGACCAACTTCTACCGATAATGGAAATTCACTCATAGTTTAGATTTAGATAGTGTATTCTTCCTTGTTCGCAGGTTAGTGTCGGTGTTTGAAAGTCTCTGTCTTCGGTTAATTGCGGAAACGCGATAGCGAGCTTTACCTCGCGGCACTGCTGCATTTTTCGCACTCCTTGAAGAGCTTATAATTCTAAGAATTTTCGTTCGACGGGCACAACTGTTATCGGCATTAATGTCCTGCAGATGTCCGGATGTTGGAGATTGGAAATATTTTGCTGATATATTTCAGTTCATGTGCTCTATTTACAACACGTACTCGCTATATACGCACGTATTTACGGAAAATAAAAACCCGATTACAGACGATAGTTGGAAATTACAATGTTGGTACATTTCTCAAGATGAGTCTAATTTATATTTAACTCAGATAGTTGGCTAGGATAAACTTATATCAGATGTGAGGAAGTGCTTCGTTGCTTTCAGCTCTTTGCCGAAATGAATACCATAAATATCAACGTAGTATGAGTTTATTTATTCAAGTGGTAAAATTACATGTGGTACTTTTTACATAATTTTTCTTCGTGCAGCAATTAAGGTCTTTTAAAAATTCATGTGTGCTGTTTTTTTATTTTACTTCCCTCGTCTGAAAAACGAAGGAAGTATGGTAATCACGAAAAAATCACGTTCCGAGATTTCTTCAGATCTTCACGTTTCAAGGTCCCTAGATGACGAAACAGAGGTTTTCTTAATTCCGTATGTCTGTCTGCCTGTCTGTCTGTTGGCAGTATAGCTATATTATATATATACCTCGCATGAAACCGGTACAATTTCATACAAATATATACAGGGCGAGCATCTTAAAAAAATATGATTTTGTTTATTTTTGAGGTAATTTTGAATAGAAGGAAGTAATAACTTTCACATAGGTCATCCTTTACATTTGCCGAAAATAAGACTCAACCGATACAGGATAATGTCACAAAAGAGTAAAAACGTTTCAACAATAACAGCATTCCCTTAAATAAAGGCGCGCGCCGCACCCATTTGTAATAGCTTCGGTGGCGCAGTTCGACTGTGGATGCAATTACGGTTTCTATGCAGGTGTGGTTACGAGCGCTATGCAGATGCGGCGGGTGCAAACCCCAGCGGGATACATTTTTTATTTGTATATTTATTTAATTTATTAGAAACGTGAAGATATTTTTACTTCTAACTTAATTTGATTTTTAAAATTATTCAGTGTCACAATGTCGAGGAGGGAAGTTCTGGGTAAAGCCTTTTACAGATTTTTTATTACTTGTTCTTCTCTATGGTGAGTTGTTCCCGGACTCATACCCCATGCTATTATAACGGTGAACGATGTTAAACAGGATAATAACATAAAAATCTGGGTAGTGATGTTATTATTTACTATGTGTAAACTCATTTAAATTATATAGGTATTAATTCTAGCCGTCTCTAATGGTTCTTATATGCTGTTCACGATATACAATATTATCTGAAAAAAATACTAGACATGTGAACAAACTTATACCCAGTGGGAACATTATTATATCAATAACTGAATATACGATATCTTCATGACTCATTACTTAAAGCTTCGACTCAATCATTATATTAGTTTTATAATAATTAATTGTTAATCGAAAAAATTAGAAGTATTTTGAACTTTTTTCATTGACCCATAAATCTTTAAGGAATTCACTATAAATGTGCAGTTTTAATTTGAAACTGATGTGGCACAGTACGCCAACTAAATAACTAAGATGTAGTAACCTCATATTCATATCTTAGTTTATTTCGTATATTATAGATACGTCTTTAATGAGAAATTTGGAACTATTGCATCTAAGTTGAATTTAAATTATCGCACACGATTCGAACGCTTTCCAGTACGAATCTTTTGGCTAGCCTGATGTGTTAAATGGTAGTTCATAATTTTTGTGATTCTTTAACTTGTTCTAGAAGTTACACCTTACGGCATTTCTGGCTCACATCACGATTTACCTTCCCTAAGCTTTGGTGATACAGAATCCAATCAATGGTTTGCTAACGGCTATCGATTATAAATAGTTTGCGTGTTGAGTGTTTGTTGATCTTTAAATGGAAATGCCGTTACTAAGTTGAGGTTCATTATACTTATAATATTAAAACAATTTTTTATATTTCCCGAAGAAATTCTCAAAGGATTGTTCTTTTGGCGTGGAAAGGCATATTTTTCTGTATTATGGAATTAATTTTTTGTGTTAGGAGTTAACTTTTAATTCGGAGTACAGATAAAAGGAAACAGCATCACCTGTATGAAGTTAATGAAATATCTGTAGAGATTTAATATATCATATAGTACTTAATAATGCGTGGCTACATTGGTGCCATATAATATGTTTGACGAAATATCGGAATAAATGGAAATATAAATATTAATTAGGAATTGTAATTATCCATCATTTTGTGCCAAAGTATTTGAAATTCACTACATTACTTTACGGGGAGTTTTTAGCTTAATTGTCAAATCTTTACAGTGGATTCTTGTGTCGTTTGAATTACAATTTTGGGAGAGATTAATGTTGTCATCCCTTAATGTTAAATTGAAATGTTTTACTGGTCTACATCTTGGAACAGTCTTGACGGTGATAAGATTATACCCTTTTTAGTTGTTTTGAGGTAAATAATTATTTGACTCATCAATTATTGTATCATCAAATTTTAAAGGTCATCAGCAAATTTAAAGAATTACTAATAATTTTGGGATATCATGTGGGTCACTACAGGTTACATTGTGCAGTTGCCTGTGTAGTATTATTTCATATTTTTTGCAACGTGTATTTGGTTTTATATATTCGAATTTTTCTCTTTCAACATTATGTTTTGTATAAGTTAGTGGATAGACCTTGAATTGATATAATGCCATTCTTATAAAAATTCTATCTGTGTAACGGTTCTCACATTCTCAAAAAAGCGAAATCATTTCTAAAAAACGAAAATAATAAAGGGAGATATTTCGCCATGTCAAGTAGAAACTATTTTGTTCTATGTTGCAATAGTATACTTTGGGTATCGCTAAAAAAAATATTTCTTTGCCTAATACCTTCTCCATATTCTCAAATTTAATGTTAGTAGTGTACGAGATATAAGGCTGTCTTAAGACTAGCTTCCTACTCGTAATACATTGTTGTAAAGAGAGTATGGAGAATACTTCGAATAGTAGAAGATACGCAGGTGTTATTCATAATTAATAGTTAAAGTGGGTTTACGGTGGAACCGTTTTCGTGATTCAAATGACAACAAAAAATCTGGTGTGATACACGCACACAACTTCCTTTTACAGTGATATTATAATCAGCCAAAAATTAGATTTTTAATTTTTAAGCATTTGTCAAACATTTTCTAAAATTACAAATTCTACAAAAACGGTACAAAATAGAGCGTTAGTTGAAGAGGAAAATTTCCACTAAACTTTTAAGCTGAATTCAAAAATGTAATAATATACCGGGTGTTCTTTTTAAAATAGAAGTTATTAAAAAAAGAAGAAAAAACGAAAGAAACCCATTTTAGAGGTATTCAACTGGAAAATCACCCATCTCACATCAATACACATTAAAAATTAATAAAAATGTAAAGTTTGAGAAAAATCGGAAAAACTGAAAAATCACACTAGTAAACACCATACTTACGGTTATGAGATTTTCTTTAAAAATTTGCTGTCGCATCTAGATGATACACAAAAGTTATATATGAAGTTTCAACGCCATATCTCTTTTCGTTTTTGAGATATTCTGTTCACAGACAAACAGACCAATGAACAAAAACATGTTTTTGGGTTTAGGGGACTCTAAAACGTGAAGATCTGTTGAAAACTCAATTTCGAATTTTTGAGGTGTATCCAATACTTACTTTATCGTAAAAGGAAGTAAAAATATACAAATATTCTCCTTATGAAACCATTGGGTTCATTTCAAACATTTGAAATGACGCCAGGCAGACTCGCTGTACTTACTTTAATAGTTAGTGAAACAGACACCATTAGCAAGGTAATTAATAGTTATTGGCATTACTAGGTGTAAAACTTCTGAGCCTAATAAAAAGTTTGCTTTTTTTACTACTAATATCAATTTGTCTGTGTAAAGTTCGGGCACTTCATTCCAGGTAAAAACATTGCCTGTTAAATATCGTATGAGCAAAAAAGGTTCAAGTGTGCCTTTGGAATTTTGAAGTCATGTGTATTATACCACCAGAAACTACAAAACTGTCATTTGACATTTGTTACAAAGTGAGCTTAAGACCTTGTTCTTCTTCTTCTACAGGCTTTTGAAATATTTCCCTTACGTTTATTACGGGAAGTCTTGATCTCGGTTATGATCACGTTGCGATATTAGCCACTGTCAGCCACTATTTATAAAATATCAATGTCAATTATTGTGTATAATTTTCTGGTGTTAGAATATGCATGACTTTAAAATTTCAAAAGGATCTCTGATGAACTCTCTTTTTGCTCATACTATAATAATTACGTAGGTCTTGGTACAATGATTGCTCTTGATATGATTTGATCACAATTACCGTATAAACATAGCCTTGTAGTAACAAACGTAATGAAGAATAAATCAAACGTAGAAAACCAGAAGTTAATTGTGTTGAACTTTTTTTCATACATGAGCAACTATCTTTATAAGGAGAAATTATACTTAGCACATTACAGGTTTAAGAAGTGTAGGTGTAGCTTGAACTGGCCATAAAAATAAATGAGTTCATATGAAAGAAAATATCGATGTGTTAATTATATGTGAATCACATGTGTATGTATTTATTTTTTACCTGCTTACATTATTCCGCGTAATTGCACATACTTTATTGTTGACATTTTAATGTATTTGGCACAACTAACCTGGCGAGACAAAATACGTTTTTAAACGTGGGAAATATACATTTTTGTGTTAATTAATTGCTGCATTAATATAATTTATCAGGTTAAAAAGCAACCCGTAGAGTTAAAGATAACAGCATCACAACAGAGCGCCACAGTTCAACCGACAAGAAATAACTTTATTATGATAATTCAATTTAATTCCTTGTCTTTGTCAGAAAATGTATAACATTTCTTTTACGGAGTAGTGGAACACCCCCTGGTATGTCAGAAGCTAATTGGAAAATAATCCTCTACTGTAAATTTGCATCTTGTAAATGTAGATGTATAAAGAGATTTTCTCGTTTAACGATTTTGACATTATTAATTATTATATGCATATCAATTTTCGCAATGACGTTTAAATTATGTTGTAGAATAATAATTTGTATGATAATGTACCGTAGTATGAAATTTAGGCGTTTTTACATTGTCAGTGGCTAATTTGAATTTATTTAAATACATTAGCACACTACAGGCTTTATCGTCCATATCGTGCACTCAAAGAATTTAGAGTTCTTTTTTATAACAGTACATCAAATGTTAACCTAGAAAGTGCCAGCTATATCCATGTGTTTATATGCTGAACACGCCCACTGAATCTCGCTTATGCATATCAGCCTAATAATAAAGTTATTAAAATCTATATTTAGCACCGGGGCTTAATTAGCGAGTGCGATTTAAAATGTTCATTGTAGGCTTGCTTTATTTCGTTTCAACGCGTTACCGCCAATATTACAACCTTTAAATATTACAGTGGTTTCGCATTTGATTTTTATGCATGTAGTAATTAGCATTATTTTCAATTTAGATTTTAAATCCACAGTTTTGCATAGGGCATATGTTAATAAAAGATGATTTAGTAGGTGTGGTTAAAAGTGTAGATAAAAATGCAAGTAACATTCAAGGTTTACTAGTATACAATTTAACTACGATATTTTTTAGTAAATTCTAGAGTTTCTAATTATACAGGGTGTCAGTTGTAACAGCTTTATGTGTGTAGATTTACTGTGGTGGAATAAAAAATAATCCTGACGAGCCAATTCCGAAGATCTCGTCGTGAATTCTGATTCACATCGACCAGTCGATTGCCGTAAAATTCTCACAAATAATTCAAGTTCTCGTTCAGTTTGTTCCATCGCGTTGTAAAATGTGTAAAGTATAATTACGTGTTTGGTAAATATTAATATTAATTAATATAAGCGCCAATTTTTACGGGATGGAAATGAATTTTACATTTTGCGAGCTTATGTATCCCGATACACGAAACTATGTATCATGTGTGTTGTCTACAACAATCTCGCTAAACAACTGATACTGACTAATCGCGTACTATGATCAAGCGGCAACAATGCGTGGAACTCCTGCACATTATATGCGAAGCGTTGAACACTGTTCTTAAAATTCTTTGGCAGGTACCATAAGACAGGTCGGTTTCTTGGGATATATGTCGTTTTTTTTTATTTGCCTATCATATGTCAGTTGCTCAACATTTTCAACAACTTCTTCTTTCTTAATTATTAGCTTGCCACTACGTCCTTCACGACCAATCTTAGCAGTTGTTCGGAATTACTGCACAACGTTCCACACAAGAGCAAAATCAGCTTTTACAAAAAACGCTTTGGGAAATTATCATCTCAAGACAAAGAACAAATCCAAGTAAACCCACTACTCGACTATGTATTCGAATTAAACACAGCGACATAATAAATGATTAAAGACAGGGGGATTTCGTGAAATTAATTTTCTAACGTTGAAATCAATCACCAATTTGACATTTTTGAGATTGACGTCCGTTGTGAAGTTTTAAATTGTCACATGCCTCATGGTGTTATTTTTCTAACGTACAGAATTTGATTTTCTTTGTATCACAGCAGTTGTTTTTATAGCTAAAGTACTTAATTTTTAATTGTTTTGCGAACAATAAATTTCAACATCGAGAGTACTCATTAATTTTTTAATAGTGATAAATGGGTTGCCGATATTAGATGGTCACGTGCTCACGTGGTCTTTAATATTTTGCAATTTCTCTGTAGTTTCATCATATAGTAAATGTCTAGAGAATACAATTCATTAATCACGTGACCCTTTTTAAACCAATTGGAAGTATAAAAACCCCTGGATACATGTGTACCACAACGTTGATACAAAATAAAAATTCGTATTTGCAACGCAAAAGTGTGAAAATGTTGGTTACCCTGCTGTCAGTTTTAAGTCTATCTACAATTCGAGGTTAGCAGGTTAGGTTTTCCGTCAGTTTTGACACAAACTGGCACAAAACCTAACCTGCTAACCTCGAATTTGACATAGACTTAAAATTGACAGCAGGATAACCAACATTAACAGTTTTTCAATTCATTGTATTCTCTCACTAAATACAACTCGTGGTATGATTAGTAATCGGTGATATTCATACCACTTGTGGTATTATAGCTGACAATACAATGTTCAGGTGCTCGTAGCTGAATTCGTATGTTTGTTCGATGTGCGTTCGCTTTTTCGGAATGTTAAAATTTTTATTCCACATTTGGATAGAACACGAAAAAGGAGAATGGGGATGGCTGAAGGACCAACCTCGTAAGGTGCATGAGCAAAATGGCGGGCAAACTTCAATCTGTCTATTTTTTTGGGAATGTTTAAATTTTGAGGTCAGATTTGGATAGACAATGAAAAAGTAGAATATTCGATTTGCACTTTAGTCTTCGAATTTATCATAAATAGATGGAGGGGAATATCTATACAGATTGCCAAAAATTGTACGGATCATGGCAATTTCATGAGTTGGAAAATGTTCAAATGGTCTTCGCCATAAGAGTAACCGAGAATGAAAAAGCAATAATTACTTTGGTAGCCTGGCAACAAGTACAAAATAGTACATGTTTGTTTGTTTGTTCTTGGTAAAATATATATCCATTACTGTCTACCACACTTATGCTCTATGCTGCTTACAATTTTAGCCAACCTGTATATGGGTACTCATATACGCTTGTACGTTTTCATTAGAGTCGCATTTTCGTTATGAAAATTGTAATAGTTAGTTATGTATTAAGGGCATAATCAATAGATTAGAGCAACAGGGTATTTTTAAAACGCGACTCGAAGCGGAGGTTTTATTTTATTTTGGTTCTCAAAATATACAACATTCAGTATTTTGGCTAAAGACTACTGCGTCATCGTTGTGCTGGTGCTGTGAATTTTTGGTGGGTGTGCTGTGGTTACTATGAAGATTGTTTGTGTTGCTATACTACATTGTTGGTGCTTGTTATACTGCTTAGCAACGTTATGGCCCTAGGACCATAAGAGCCATGTTACGCACGCTATCGAGAGCCAATAAACAATATTATGGTTAGAAAACGAAATAAATAAATATAATATTCTTGCGAAAAATGAGATTTGTTAGTAAATGCTTCTGAGTAGGTATTCTTTCATAAACTTTTGATTAATTATTCCCAATTATAGGCGTTGAACTTAAAATAATACATTATGTTCATATATCAGTCGAGTGTAACACCTTGACAATGAATGCTCACTGTTAGCACGGTTTACCAGCGTATTTTAAAAAACTGAAAATAGATTTTTGATAAAAACATTGTTTTTCGGTTTCCTGGTATCTCAAAGATCGCATATGAATTAAAATTTCGATTTTTTTTCTATAAACTAATTTTGCCCGTTAAAGCAACACAAATACAAAGCTCTAATAAAAAAGCTAATTTAACAATTTGTGGTTATTAATATATTAGACACTACCTCTACCTTTAATTCACATTTGCGTCTGTTTCTGCTGCAGTAGCAGTAGTTTCGTTGGGATTCAGGTATCAATCATATTTCTTGGAACTTTATATTTCCTTTAAATTTTACACATATTAAATGTGGATCAATGTGCTATTTGCATAAACCCATAATTAATCGCCTATTTAAAAAATCTTTTGGAACTCAGATTTCACAATAGCGAATAGCTAAATACTGTATACACACAGTTCTTGTTAAGCAGCTACTTCTAAATTCTATTTGAGGTATTAAACAAGAATTTGCAGAAATCTCTCGAAATCGGTAAAGCGTAAAATTTTATTGGAAAATCGGGGCATTTCGGGACAGCATTTCGTTTCGGGACAACTAGTTCCAAATCGGTAAAATACCGAAAACTCGGGACGGATGGCAACCCTATTCGTTGTTAGGTCGTAAACTCTTACAAACTACTTGTTTTATTTCGAGTTGTTGAAGTGCTTTGCGAACAAGGATAATTAAACGCACTTGACTTATTTGCTATTGATGCATTCACGCAGAGTAACGTTTTGCAAGGCATGGTAGCTTACTTCATCAGAGCCAATATTACTTGGATCAAAGCGTTGTGGTTTACACTTATAGTTGAGCTTATTTAATTATCTCCTGATGAAGCCTCGTATGAAAGTGGGCGAAACGTTGATTTCTTTTATCTCAACAATGACTCGGTCCAATCCCGGAAGTCGTCGTTACATAATGACAATGGCCCTAGAATCCTCCGAAGTCAGGTCGAAAATGTGTATGTAATTACTAAAATCTTTGCGAAGTACAATCGGTGGAAAACGGTTCTTATTTTAGCCAATATTGTATTAAGTTATTATATCATAATTACAATAATGAAATCCTGTAATAGTAATTAACGTATTTAGAGGGGTAACCCAGTCTTAATATTCGAGCATATTTTTACCACTCGAGCGAGCGCAGCGAAGCGATAGTGGTAATTTATGTGAGAAATGTTAAGACGGTTAACCCTCGAAATGCGTTCATTAGTTTATTGTTCATTGAGGCAATAATTTTGTCAATAATAATTACTAAAAACTGCTAAATCTAAATCAGTGTTTAACTTGATCGCGTCCTCGAATGTTAAGATAACATGCATCCACTCATTTAACATGCATGTTAAATGTATGTTAACATTCGAGGACGCAATCATGTTAAACACTGTTTAACATTTCAATGAACAATAATAGTATATTAAAGTATGAGTGGATAACAAGGTCTTTAAAACACGCGCGAGTTTTCGAGCACGACGGCGTAGCCGGAGTGCTCGAAATAGAGCAAGTGTTTTAAAGACCAGTTATCCACGAATACTTTATGCTATTTTTTATTGTACCTGCAATACTGGAAATAAATTACGCACTAAAAACCTAGAATTAATTTTTATCCTATAAAATCGAGAGGGCATAATAATATTGCTACTATAGTTACGAGAATTATTTACGTTTTTGTCGCGCCCACGTCCGTTGTTGCATTCGGTCGTTTCCTTGACAACCTTTAAAGCTCGGCGAGCTTTAATCGCTTGTTTTCGCACGCTCAGGCGTGCTTTAAACGGCGATTCTGATGCAGGTATAATAAAAAATATTAAATGCAATTAGGAACTTCTCAATAATAATGAAATATAAATTATTGAAGCACATTTGTAAGTGTTGCTATGACACTACTTTTTGTGAATTTTTTAACGTAACTTCTCGTGACGGTGTAGCGGTGTAGTAGGTACGTTGCTTAACAAGATCCATAATTTACTAACGCAATGAAAATCAAGAAGAGGCTAACTGTACCATTCTGAGGAAAATGCTGGGCTATACGTTATGCTGTTGCATTTTAAGGTTTTGTAAGATTTATATTCCTAATTTACACATATAACCTCCAGTTGCGATAATTCCTTTACAAAATGTGACAGCTTTACTTAAACTAGGAAGTAGGTTTAATTGCAGCGATGTCCTAAATCCAGCTTTATTTTGTTTTGATTAATTGAATTTAACGCCTTTTAACCAGCTTGACATCTGTATTAATCACCGGAACAATTACGTTGACACTTTGTACGCACGTTCCCAGCGGACGCCGGCGCCTGTATTAACTGCATAATACAGTAACACTGTTTTGCTCGTCGTTTTCGTGTTGCACATTCCTTTGGCGCTTACTATAAAGTTATGTTTCCTAATAATTTCCAGCAGTGAGGTTATTATTTCATATGTTACCATGGATGTGACATACAAATTGCCTTAGTAGTCCACTACCTCTCAGATATTTCTCGGCTTGTGTTTGCATTTGTTTTCCAGGCGTATCTGTGGCTGAAATGTTCGAGTTAATGCTCTAATCGTAGTTAATCAACTACCGCTTGATTAATGCAGCACCAGTATGGAGGTTGTATCTGTAAGCTCTGTAAAATATAATATAGCTATTAAATCTTTGGACGTGTTTTTTTCTCATATAAATTACTTTGGCAGCTTTTCCATCACTCTTATTTGGTTTTTGCTGTACGACTGCCCAGAGCTACATAGGTGTTTAGATGTGTACTACTTTATAGCGCGTACATTTTAGTTCTTGCAGTTCATATACAGGTTACTCGTTTTTTGAGTTTGACCGTGGAGATTTCGCTTGACTTATGAGAGTTACGATGAGAAACTTGCCGATCAGTATTCTAACTGTATATATATAGTGTGTTCGCGGATTGAGTTCACATAAGGTGTAAATGACAAAAAAAATTCGAGTTAAATGTTAATATTCTAGTAATCGCCCTTACTTGTTCTCAAACCAAGATTTTTTAAAAATGGCCGAGAGTAAACTACTTTTATTAGGAGAGATAGCAAAAAAAAGTATTAAGAAAAGTTGTTTAGAATTAAGAGTGACGGTAGACTCTTAATTTTCAGACAAATCGGCCTACCTTGATTTTTAATTTTTTTTTTTATTTTGTATACCAACATACCTTCTATCGTAGCTGTAGGAGGCACTCCATTATTTTTTAACATTTAGCTCATGAACCAGTTAGAGTATGTTGGTATGAAAAACCAAAAATCATTTAAAAAAATCAAAGTAGGCCGATTTGTTTGAAAATTGTAAGTCTGCCATCACTCTTAATTCTCAACAACTTTTCTTAATACTTTTGTTTGTTATCTCTTCTAATAAAGGTAGTTTACTCTTGGCCATTTATAAAAAACGATTCTAAAAAACCCTGTACCTATATTAATGAATTTGATTTATTTTCTCAAAATCTTGGTTTGAGAACAAGCAGGAGCGATTCCTAGAATATTAACATCTAACTCAAACAAATTTTGTCATTTACCCCTTATGGGAACTCAATCCTCGGACACACTGTATATATATATTGTATGACCTAAACTACTTAATGTTTGTGATATTTTTAAAATACTGAAGCTAGTAATTGGTGCTAGATTTTGTAAAGGCTTTCGTATAGCAACTTTGCTGCCTAATTTCATGTTTTAAAAATGTCCCACATTTGTAACTGTTTGAACACACCATCGCGTTTGTTTTGTCCTAGAAACGCTATGTTAGATTTCAACTGGGCTATTTATCTTTTATTTTTCATCGGGATGTATTTAGATGTTCATATTTATTATTTAATCATAATTATGGTTTATTGTATAGGGAATCTGGACTAACAATTTTTACTTACAAAAAAAATAAAAATCAATTTTAAAACGACACGTACAAGTACGCTTTAGCATATTTTCAAATCATCCCGCCACGTATTAATTACAAATGTAATTCTATACGTTACAATGTTGCAAATGGTCTTCTTGTTACCCCATTTTATTTTTCGCTCTTATAATAGAATATTTGCTTGCAATCGATTTACCCTCTTTTTCATGTAAACCTTAAAACATCTAAACGCAACAAATCCGGGAATCTATGAGGGAAAGGGATTTTTTTGCCGTTCTCTATCTTATCTGTCTTGAAAAATATTATCTTGTTATCTGTCATTCCGTATTCTGTCATGAGTCAGTTTCGAAAATGTCTTCCTGAATCGTATACAATTTTTGATTTTACAGTCGAGATAATAGAGGGTGTTGTGATAGTTTCTGAAAATGGAGAAAATTGAATACCGGCTGTTGATAAAACTGCAATGGTTGAAAGGGTAAAAATCAAGATGCTTCCTTATCAGAATCGACGTCCTTAGATGGGCAAAGGACGGGTGCTTCGAGTGCTGACACCCTTGCACAAACCGCATCGAGTGACGTTTGTCGTAAGCTTTTAACCACTCATGATGCAAATTCTGACCACTGTTTTTGGGAGAATCGTCACTATGGACGAAAGTTGGGTCCAACAGTATGACCCTGTCACCAAGCAAGCCTGGCGGCATACCAACTCCTCACCTCCAAATAAGCTCGGAACAAAACCGACGGCAGGCAAAGTGATGCTCTCGTCTTTTTGGGATTCTCGCGGCGTCTTGCTTATCGACTTTCTTGACAATATTTTTACCATCAACGCGTATATTGCTGTGACTTTTCGTATGGCAGAACAAATCAAGATCAAACGTCGTGGACCACTGCGAAAGAAGGGCTTTTACAGCACGACAATGCGTCGCCACACAAATGCATTGCAGTGACTTCAAAAAACGGGCGAAAGGGGTTTCGAAATCCACCAACACCCAGATTATTCCTCCTGATCTCTCTTCCTCGAATTTTCTTTTTAGAATTTGGAGAGACGTGTTCAGAATTTTAGAATTAAAGTTCTGTTGTAGCTGGGCACGGCCTATTATAGTAGTTTCCAAGAAGTTTGTTGGGAAACAGTTCTTAATGTCTCAATACTGTATAATTTCGACGGTTGAAAGAAACATCGGGTAAATAATGTAAAGAAATTGTTTTTAAAAGGTTGTGGCAGAAACGTATTGTTATAACTAATCGATTTGTCGGCTAATCTCTAAAAAAAAAACAAACTTGAAGACTACTTGGATACAGTTGCCGGCCGGAACTAGCTCAAATTGAGACGCCGTGCAGTTCTTTAGGTACTGGAACTACTTAAAAACCAAAAGGGCCCCAACGAATCTTTACCAGGTAACGATAAGTGTATCTAGGCATTCAAAGAGAATTCGTAAACTCAAGTAGCACAAAACATTCTGAAAGAGAAGCTTAACTCAAGTACAGGTAGCAGTAACAAAATCAAAATCACAAGGCTGGTATCACAGTATAATTATCATTAATTCATTAAACATTTATTACAAATTTCAGGTAATGAAAAGTACAGCTTTAAGGTTCGCGAGAACACTAAATTATACAAAAGTTCAAACAACGCTACAAATATCATTTACAACAAATTAAAATCAATTGCGCTGGCGATTCACCTTCGCTCCGTGGTTGGCCAAAATCATCATCTAATGACGCCAGCTGTATATCGCAGCTGGTGTCCAATAAAAGGTGCATAGAACCTGATTATGGATTTCCCCTAGTTGATCCCCTTCTGCACGTTATGTAAATGAAAGGGGGTTCAGATAAACGAAACAGCGCGCTTCCCAAGCATTCACAGGTTGGAAACTTGCAGGTGTCACAATCGCTGGCTCAAGCCGACGCGCTCGATGGCAAAGGTCAATTTTGCACGGGAGCATCCCAAACTTCCGTAATCGGGGCTTCGGGCTAACCGCCAACAAAGAGAAACCCAAAATTAAATTAGGATCGCTTGCGCCAGAGCAAAGTGCCAACAGCGTCAAATAACTCACCCCACATGGTATTGGGCCACGTGGAAAAAATTACTTCAGTAACACGCTTCTGATCCGCCCAAAACGGGAGAGAACCAATATCTCACTAAAACTGCAAGTGCTACTGCTCCGCAACATCAGACGAGGGCCGGAAACAAATTCCAAAATTTGCATGTCCGCAAAAACCACTCGGCAAGTTTTACAACGCTAGACCCACATTACCATTTCGCATCAAAAGGAGAACAGACGCCGAAAAGCCGCGCTACAATTCGAGAACGCTGTCCGAACTGATAGAATCGCGGGAGGCAGGGCCGCGATAAAATACAAAATCAGAGCCATAGACATCGAAAATAATAGATGCGCAAACGAAGCGTGTTAGTAATATTTGCATTTTATGTTGGCGCCATTTTCAATTTAAATTTCAAGTTCATTGTTTTTTACTTTGACATTTGAATTATTGAAGTACATTTTGATTAATTATCTTCTTATAATTAAAAAAAATAAATATGGATGAACTGACGCAAAAACGAAATTAATAAATTATGTTTTTACTTTGTTTCACTTAAACTACTATTCATATTTAAATTTAGCAAAATAACAAATAATTTGTCGTAACTTTACTTACAAGTTTGACGCTACTGACCGTTAAGTACAATCAGCTGACATAAGAGGTACTTAGTACTTATCAAGTACGCTCAAAATTTTGCATTTGACACTGTAAATGTCGCGGGAGTTTCCTAAATGGATTATAAAAGGAAATGTTAGTGCAATGGGCTTTGATAATTTTGGTGTGGATATACAGACCATATATGCTTATTGTGACGATTAATATAACATACATTATACATTTATACTCGCTTATTTATATAACATTATCGTGGAAATTACAGTGTTTATCTGTTATGCCAAACAGGAAGTTAAAGAAATCTAGTCGACGTTTAGTACTTGACCTTCTTCATTCAAAATGACATTATAGCAGTTTTGATGAAAAACATGTTATTGAGTTGAAGTGGCAGAAACACTAAAAGAAGTCATGTAATAAGCGTACTTAGAAGAACGAAGCTATAAACATTAAAAAATAGTGGACTATAAATCAAAATTAACTTGTCTTGCAGCTCTTTGAAATAAAGGTTAGCCAATGACTTAAAATTCAATATGTCGTACTTATCGGATGACCAGTTTCAAAACCATGGTATATCACAAATGTACTAGACACACTTCATCTAATTTAAAAATAAGGTTGCCTAGATGAGAGCTTTAAATTATAGGGGGAAGGGAAGGGGAAAGCTGAAAGTCCTTAGACATGTATGTGATTTGTTTACTAAAATTAAAAACTCGCTATGTTCACCCGGTGTAACTAGACGATCTCGATGATGATTTCAAATAGCTCGAAACGTCGAAATTGTTGCTAAGTATATCATAAAATTAAGCAAGAAAGATGGCCTAAAAATATCTCCCAGCATTTAATTTTTTTTTGAAGCTAGAACGAAAATGAAAATCTAAGTTCTTCTAGAATTTGTTAACCTCAGTTTGGTGTTTACTTTTACGTAAAAGTTGACTGTTTTCGTGCTTGATGCTTCTCTAGCAGTTATAATACCAATTAACCACGAGATAGTAGAATATCATAAAAAGGAAATTAATTGTGTGCCCAAATAAGTAGCTACGGATCAAATGCGAACAGAAGCAGAGGTTGTTTTACCTGTATTAGCACCTATTCTATTCAACAATCATACTTCCAGAAGTACTGTATGCAACTCGCACTGGAAGAAAATAGCGCATAATATCAATTACTAACACATGGGTAGAGGACATGAAGAACTGGTTAGTTAGGTTGAGGAATAACTAGAATACAGAAGAAACAAGGAGTAAACAATCCTGCTGAAATTTGTTGCAATAATTGGTGTTTTTAGTACGGATATAATCGAACAAACGTCCAAAGTGAAATGAAGCTGGGCTGGGCATTTGGTCAGGCAAGATTCAGAAAATGGACGTATCGCATATCACAATGAAAGTTATAAACTACTAAATGAAGTGCCCAAGATAGAAATGTATGCAAAACATTAAACAAGGCTTAAGTCCAGAAGTGGACGAGTATGGGGTGAAAATGAGGAGAAGAGGAATAACCTATTTTCTATTCGAATCAAGAGATATTATCATTCCTTCATTACTATTTTATGTAAGAGATATGAAAATAGATATTATTTCATGCTCTTCAGCAGTGGATGTATTATACGAATATATTGTTAGAAATCTCTGTATACAATGGAATACCTTTGTATTATTTGATACAGCGACTTTGCTATATTAGTAAATTTTATTATACAATAAAAGTATCTTTCTGGAATTACCTATTGTTGCTTATTACACTTATTTAAAAAATTATTTAGGATAGTTTATAATTACGTGCATTGCATTTCAGATACCTTTTCAATGTTAATAATAAAATAAGACTAATTTCTTGCATGGCAGTCTAGAAAAGATCAACGTCATATGTCTATCTAAAGTAGACCTTGTTGAAGTGATTTGAAGCTATTGTAATGCAAATAGAATTTGCTAGTTTGCGAGAATGTTCGCTATGCTGCCGCTTTTATAATAGTTTGAAATCAAGATTTTATCCTGAAATACCGTGACACTGCCTTCTTTAAACCGTCATAATCGTGAAGTAGAAAGACCGCCTTCTCGGCCAGCTTGATTTGTTTGAAGATTTGAAACAATGTAGTTGCCAATTATAGTATCTATCTTAGAGATTTACTAGACTAGTCTGTTTTCTTTATAATTTAAATAAATTGCCTTAAATGGCGATCTCTTGCAATAAATTTATATGTTGGCCGGCGACTTTTACAGGGAGCTTGCGTGCTTGGTAGCTGTGCGGGCAGGTTTAGATGTCTCCGCGTTTAGTAAATTCTCTATGCGTGAACTGGGATATTTCACATAAAATGAGCTCAATATTATGAGCCACTTCCTCGACTGGATATAGGAATATTTTAGTAGGAAAGATACTTATGTTATATAGTTTATTTTTATACAACTAGCGACTACTTTTACAAAATCTTCATTTTATATTTTAGATATGCTATATATGTAATCAGATATGTTATATGATGAACATATTATTTGTAGTAAATTATATGTGAATACGTAACAGAAGGGAGCAAATCCAATATTAATATATATCTACTCAAGTATGTATAGAAGATAATGGTTGTGTATTAACGCAAACTCCCGAATATCTTTTAGTGATCAGCGGTTGTGATTTTATAAATGTAGCCTAATAAACTATGAATCTCTTATAAATTGTATTCTAAAATTTAAAATGCAACATAAACTACCCTTCCCTCACAAATATTATGTATCAAGTGACAATTTTTGGTGAATTTGTGTGAATTACACGGTGAAAGTAACATGAAATATTGTTTAAATTGTTTAATTACTCAAATATTTAGCATAATTATTTTTCTTTTAGGCTGTCTATTGTGTACATAATTCCATATCGTATTATCTGCTTGTTGTGGCTTTTATTATTAGTTGTATTTGTCTGATCGATTCTAGTACCTAACAGTATGTTTTTTTGTAGTATCCATTATGGATACAATCTTTGGTAATATACCCGTAAAGGTGTCGAAAATACCCAATTTGTTTTATAAATTGCAGAGTACACCTACAGTACAATAGCATTAGTCACAGCTAAATATTGACATACAATAATATTTTACAATAGGCAAGAGCTCGAGACTCCAAAAAACAGTGTTCTATTTATCCACATTGAGCGCATCAAATTTAACAGTAGATTACCGTTCGATACGGTAATAACCTACGATACTACCAAAATTCCACAAAGCTTCTTAAACTCTGAAGTCACTTCCAAGTTAGTGGAAATTTAATTTAATAGAAAAAGTAGGCTGCAACTAAATCAATTACGCTGTATAACGCAATCTAACTTTTTAAGCCGAGCCGTGTTATTTTCTTTTCGCTATATTTTACAGTTATTTTTATTCTACTTAGTAAATAAGTACTAGCGCAAATTGGTTCAGCAGTTTTGTAATGCTGTTTCTATATAAAAACAAATTGACTTCTCCGTGAAAAATGATTACACTTTACTTTAAAAGGTATTGATTGGTTTGAAAGGTACAAATTGAGATACCATAAAATCTAGAACATAGTCGTTTTACATACGCAATTATTCAAATGTTAATTGAAATTTGCTGCTTGTAAATACATACAGAATATGATGTTGCCAATAGTAATAAGATAATTTTGTTTTGATACAAACGTTTCAGCTTTATAAAAAAATATATAAATATTAAAAGCAACAATCTTGCTGTTTATTTATTATTTGCTGGTTTATTTATGTTGCAAAAGTGAATGAATGTTAGCCATAAAGACCGTTTAAAGAGAGATTTAAAGTACACATTATTTTGGTATTTAATAACCGAAACAGTTAAAAGTTGTTACCTAATTAAATTTGTTCAGTTGTTTTAACTGTTATAAAACAGCGAACTGATTAAAAAAATGACAATTAATGTCGAGATATGATTTTATTCCCTATAGTCTTGTTAATTTTAACAATATAGTTAGTTGTTCGAACAAAATTAAATATCGTACACCTTTAGGCAAATCACCTGCAACTGTGTCTGATCATGTTTCCTTTTCTTTCTTATGAGTGGTTGGTGGCACGTGTCGCTTTGTATCCTGTAGGTTTTTTTATTTTGATTTCGACTTACCAGTGAAGTATTATTTTTAGTAGTGCTTGTTGAGCGGCGCAAAAGATCTCAACAATATTACTAATATCATTTTAATTATCTGCAATTATTTTAGCCTGTTTTGTTAGCAGTGTATATAATCTATCGTTTCTTGTCCTTCTCCTTCGACCTTTTCCCTCACACGTTGGTCGTTCTCAGATGCCAATATTTTCTATTAGTCCAGTCATCTTTTTCCAAACTGTTTTCTTACATTGACTGCCGGTCGTCCTTTTTTTCTTTTTCCTTGTGGATGCCATTTTAGGATTTTCTTGGGCAGCTTACTTCTTACTCTCTTTGAACATGTCCGTCCATTCTTAGCGCTTTGTTCTCCATTATATTTGTAATTGATTCTTTTACCTCCATTTCTTTCCATATGCTGCCTGTTCTTATCTCGGTCGGTGTAAGTCATTCGTCACATTACTTTTTTTCCTTGTTGAGGTTTTTGTTCCAGATCGTCATGTATTCTGCTTTTCTAGCTGGTTTTCCTTTTACGACTTTCCCAAAGAGCCTGACAAGTGATGGCAAAATGCCGATTTCGCAATAATTATGTCAATCCTTTTTATCCCTCTTGTTGTGTATTGAGGTTATATGGAGTGTGTGTCACTCCTCTGGGATCTCTTCGCCGATTTCTGTATTTTTGGAAAGGTCTGGTGATTATTTCTATAACTTTAGTCCTTCCTTTCGTTACGAGTTCGAGTATATAGTTGTCTGGGCCTTTATTGTGTTTGCTCTCTTCTAGAGCTTTTCTGACATCTTCTGCTGTTGTTCACAAGTTTTATAGAATGCTCTTTCTTCACTTCCATTTATTTCGTATTGTGGTTTATTTTGTTGCAACATATTAACACCCTTCTTATTTTCCCGTCTTATGTTACAGATTACTTTCCATGCTTCTTTGCTGTTGTTATAGCCAATTATATTATTTATTTCTAGGCTTATGTGGTCCCAGTATTGATTTCTCTCTTCTCTAATTTTCCTTTTGACTTCTTGTGTATTCTTGCGTTGATTTTGTAGTTTTTATTTGTTAGTCATTTATGATATATTTTTGTCTTACGCTCTATTTTTTCTTTCAGTTCAGTATTAAGTACTGATGGTGACGGTGTTTTTATACTTAGGGCTTCTCTAGATGCTTTGTGAATGCTTATTTGTAGTTGTTCGGTGTGTGTTCCAATCTAGGTTTTGTTCTAGTCTTGCTTGATATAGTCTTAAAATGCTGTCTTGTCTTAATAGTTTTACTTTATATATAGGGTATTTTACTTCTACTGCGCTCTCTTCTAACTTCTCCTCTTCCTTCAATCTCTTTAGTGTTCGTCTTTCACTAATAAATGTCTCTAGTACCATGTGGTGGTCAGATCCGGATTCTGGTTGGCTATAAACTCTCACGTTTTTTCATCAATGGCGTTTTTTCTCTTTTAACAATTCACAAGTCTATTATTGATCTGAGCCGTAAAGTTTGATGTCGCTACGTATATTTATGGATATCCTTATGCTGGAAGAACGTATTTGCTATCATAAATCTGTGTTCTTCGCATAGGATGATTAGCCTCCTTCCGATATCGTTGTCGACCTTTCCTCCAAATTTTTCTACTATATTGTCGTTCTCTCTTTTTCCCACTCTACTGTTTGGATCTCCTATTACGATTAGATTTTTCTCTAACTTACATTCTAATCTTTATAATACGTTTACTTATTCCCATGTCTGTATGGTGTTCGTCCATTTATTTTCTGGAAGTATTGATACTCAACTTCAGACTCGTGTGTGTTTTGGCATTCCTGTCCATAAGCGTAAGTATTTTCCGTATTTTTCTTGGCTTGTACCTTTTGTCTCTGTTAAAACCGCTATATCGAGATTATTTTTTTTAACTTCTACTATTACTTTCTTTGATGCTAAGCCTTGCACGTTTCACGTCCGTATTTGCAAAATCCGTTTTCGTTGCTTTTTTCGTCTTTGTTGTTTCCATTCCGACTGCTCCGCAGAATTTGTAAATCTCCATTCATAGCCGTTTCAAGCACAATGCGTGGGATTTTATAACAAAAACCCATATTATTATATCCCTATTTAATTAATGTAGTCACTTTTTGTTGGGCGTACGATTCTACTTACTCTCAGCGACAACTTAAAAACTTGATTTTTCTGAAATTTTATAGTGTTTTCTATGCTTGTTGCATAGGTTGCTGGCACATCACTCATCGTTTCTTGATCCATATTTTAATTAAATTGTGCAAAAAGAGCAAATGTTTGAGTTTTTTATGCATTTTTATGGTTTCCGATAAATGAAAATTAAGTCTGATCCCATTTAATGTAGCATCGTTTTTTATCGGTTTATTTCTATTTTATGTGGACGTATATGTAGGCTATATTATTATGCATGTTAACTAGAAAGATGTTTACATTAAGCGTTTTTGAAAATGCCTTCGTTTTATGCGGAAGTTTATGTGAGCCGAGCAGCAGCAAGTCTGTAAAGTCTGCAGAATGCCGCAAGTAGTTATGCATATATAGATGCAAAGATGAAATTATATGATGAGCAATCTGTGTTGGTTCGTATTACTTCCTAAGTGCGTATCACGCTACTTCATTATTATTATCTCAATGTTACTCCCACAGTTTCATTTTCTAGTACCGGTTGCCTCATTTCCTTTTATAGGAAATGGAAAATATCAACCGCAGCAAGGGTACACAAATTTAGTTTAATAAACATTTATATAGTTCTACTTACTACCTTAGTACAGTGATTAAACAGCAAGTGATTTTAATCATGAAAGCCAACGATAAGTTTAATACTTCATGTTTCAGGCAAGAAGAAGGGGAAAGTGAAAGTTTATACGTGAATGATTACGTTTTCATATATACTGGGTGGATATTTTAAAAAATGAACACGGGGAATTTGCATGGGAAACTACGTTTGTTGTATACCTTTATAGTCCAGTGGTCGCCAACCTGTCGATCGCGAGCTACGGTAGCTCGCGGGGGCAATTCTGGTAGCTCTCACAACGAAAATACAAAATCAGAGAAGCTTCCTAAAATTCCACAAAAAAATCTAATTGTCATAATATTAAACATAAACAGCGGCAACGTTGCGGCGAGCGATCTGCCGCTGACGCCATCAAGCTAGAATTGGCTAGAATCGGCTAGAACCGACCAGCCGGACCAGTGCGTTAGTGTTCGAGAACGATCTGGATTGCTTTGAACGGGATAAATACGCACGGCGCGGCGACATTGCGCTTAGTTTAAAACTGAACGCGTAACCAACGTCCAGCGGTTGGGTTAGTAGTGAACAACAAAAAATAATATTATGGCAAGCAGTTGTAAGAAGGTAAAGACATACCACTTTCATTCGGAATGGGAAGAACAATACTTTTTTACAGAAGTTAAAGATAAAAATGTGTGTTTGTTATGTAATACTTCGGTCTCCGTTACTAAAAAAGGAAATATTGAGAGACATCATAAAACTGTACATTCTAATTTTGAAAAATCATTCCCACTACATTCTGCCGCCAGAAAGGAGAAACTGAAACAGTTAAAAAAGCAGTTAATTGGACAACAATCAATATTTTTAAGAACAATCGACAAAAATAAGGCTGCAACTGAAGCATCGTACCGTGTGTCCCAGATAATTGCACAAAAAAAGAAACCTTATGAAGACGGGGAAATGATAAAACAGGCGTTTTTAGAAGCTGCTGACTCGTTATTTGCCAACTTTAGAAACAAAGACGAGATAGTTTCAGCTATAAAATCTATGCAACTTTCTGCTAATACAGTGATGAGACGTGTAGAAGTAATGAGCAATGATATTTTTTTACAGTTAAGAACTGACTTAGATAACTGTGTTTATTTTTCACTTCAACTGGATGAATCAACAGATGTCGTTGACACTGTCCAGATGGCCGTGTTCGTCAGGATGGTTTTTAGTGATTTTACGATTAAAGAAGATCTTTTGAAGTTTATTCCACTGAAAGGACACACTACTGGACAGGAGTTGTTTTCTCATTTAAAAAATATTATTTCTTCCGAGAAAATTCCAATATCGAAAATGGTAGGCTTGACAACCGATGGCGCTCCAGCTATGGTGGGTTTTGATAAGGGTCTGGTGGCGTTATGTCGTAAAGATGAAACTTTTCCGCAATTTCTCTCTTACCACTGCATTATCCATCAGGAAGCATTATGTGGAAATTTCCTGAAACTAAACAACGTTATGAAACTGGTGGTAAAAATTGTGAACAAGATTAGAGCTCAAGCGTTACAAAGAAGATTATTCAAAACCTTGGCCGATGAAGTTGACTGTCAATACGGGGACCTACTCCTTCACTCTGAAGTCCGATGGTTAAGTAGAGGACGGGTGCTGAAACGTTTTAATGGTGTCCTATCTGGCATAGTTCAATTTTTCAAAAAACGCGATGAACCGACTCCGGAACTAGAAAATTCAATCTGGCTTAGAGATTTTGGTTTTCTCGTGGACATTACCGAGAAATTAAACGAACTTAATTTGCAGCTTCAGGGGAGAGACAAAGAACTAGCAGAAATGATTTCTGATATAAAAGCATTTATCAAAAAGCTGGAGTTTTGGGAACAAAACCTAATTAACAGCGATGCCAAGCATTTTCCTATTCTTTCAGAAAAAATATCTCAAAATCCATTAGAACCCTATGACAGCAAATATCATGTAGAAATAGTTTCTACCCTGAAGAATAACTTCAAAAATCGTTTTAAGGATTTCAACGAAATGGCTTTAGTAGCGCAGTTTGTTGTTTCACCCTTTATGGAAATTGATATCCAACAGTTTGCAACTTGTGTTATGCAGAACTTTGGCGAAGACATCGCTGCAACAGAAATGGAAGTAATTGATTTTCAAAATGATTTAGCCTTAAAATCGTTAGTCTCAAGTACCAAATGTATCTGGCCTATTGTAAGTAAAGACAAATATTCAGTTCTATGCCGTGTTGCCTTGAAAGTGAAAGCATTATTCAGTTCAACCTATTTGTGTGAATCTTCTTTTTCCAATATGAAGTTTATTAAGAACAAATATCGCAATCGACTTACAGATGAACATTTGGATAATTGTATTCGAATGGCTGTATCCAATTATACTGCAAACATTAAAAAAATTATCGATGAGTCTGAGTGTCAGCCTTCTCATTGAACGTGCTTTTTTATTTTTCAATGTTTATGTTCATGATAGTGCGTTACTTTTTTGTTGTTATTATTAACTATTTTTAAATCTTACGTGACATGCCGTTGTGGCTGGATAAAAGTTTGTGTTTATTTTTCAAACAACTTCGTTTGGTAGGTAGGAATGTAGTTATTATTAGTACCTATGTATTATGTATTACCAGTTAAATAAATAGTAAAATAAATACATATAATGATAAATTAACTGTGGATTATTTCATTTACGTTGCGTTACGTGGCTTCCGTGTGGGTAGCTCGCTGTTTATTCCAAAATTAACAAGTAGCTCAACACACTGAAGAGGTTGGCGACCACTGCTTTATACCTTTCATTTTTAAAAATTGATAAATTTTTTGGAATGGAACCCAGAATGTAGGCGAGCTAGGGGGCGGCCTCGTAAAACCTGGAGAAAAACGGTCAGAGAGGAAACAGGTAGAACCATCGCTCAGATTCGTGTCCTAGCGCAAGACAAAGATCAATGGAAGCAATTTATAGATGACTTATAATAATTAAAACACATGTGTATTGCACTGTTTAACTAAATGTATATAGCTACAGTTTCTGTTTAGTTTAGTTTTAGTTTAGTTTAGTTTTGATTTATCTCTGAATTATTACTGTTTGTTTTGTATAACCTTATGTTCCCCGTGGGGAATAATGGGCACTAATAATAATAATAATATGTGTCCCTCTATGGATGAACCGGTAAAGTAATGATACTTTGAAGTCTACCGCCATTTTGTGTATGAGAGTTTGAGTCAGTGTCATTTCCAATAGTCTTAGATACATATATTACCCTCTATATTGTTGAGGTATGGTTAATTGTATATTACAGATACCTGAAAAAAGAGGCTGAGGTTAAAGGGTTTCATTCCAAAGATTTCACTTGAAGGAATCAGTTTTTGAGGTTTAAAAATTTTCATTAAATTGTGAAATCTTTTTCAAATAATTTGACATTTATATGTAAAAATATAAGAGGGGTGGGGTGCTAGTATAAAACATATCCTACATCTAACGTTGTTCTACTCACATGCTCGTCCCCTGTATTAAGCTCTTATTTGAATTTTTACAATTTTTATTTTATAATTACATGCTTTTAAAATTTTACAATTTAAGAATGTGTTGCTGGCGTTGTAAATACAATTTAGTAACAATAAGTTCAACGAAAACAATAATACTCCAGCAGCTCTTACTACCTACTAAGTTAGAAGGAATCTGGTAGGTTACTTTCTCCAAAATGACAAAACGAAATATTTCTATATTTAAAAAAAAACGTTGAAATTCTTATAAAACTTATTTTATCAATTTTGAATTGAGCCGTAGAAGACGTAATTCTTGCAGAAAACAACTGTCAAATTCTTAAGCCAACTTGGAAACTGCCGTAAATTGTTCGCCAATTTTAAAACATAAAAAAAGTGTTGCCGGTTTTTGAAATTGTCTATACCGGTGTTAAATAATCGTAGTCATCGTTGTATGCCGATGCTAGTTCTAAAGATGGAAGATTTATGTTGTCCTAAAGTTTAGAACGAGAGAAAGGTTTTTATAAAGAGTTTTATTACCTTATTTGATTTCGTTTGTCATAACCGACGTTTAGATGCACAGCAAGAATGACAATATATATTTTTCGCATCATTTTACAAGGTTGTTTGTTTTCTGATGTGTCGTTTTACTATTAACGATAATTGATATGTCAGTCTCCTAATTATTTTTATGTTTATTTATAGTTATATATGAGGCGATATTAATAAGTGGCGTACAGTTTTATATACACCAGAAATATCTCATAGTTTCGCAGTATATTCTCATTTTAATGTAACAAAAGTGCAAACTTGAAGTTAAGTAATGTGATTTTACACACTATGTTGTTAATATAGTTGATGTCTTCTTAAGCGTAGTTTTAATATACTGAGTGGCGACTGGCATGAGGCGGTATTGTTATTTGAATGTTAAATTTTGAATGATAAATTATTTTTCTTCCTAATTAGTTTAGAGATACAGTATAAACATCTTTTTTTAGGTGCCTTGGAATTATCTAAACTCTAAAGCTAAACCAACCGCATGCATATTTATACGGTGTGTTCAAAAAGAAATTACATAAGGGTTAGCCATGGAATATAAAAGTAATGTCAACAGCCAGCTTTAGAATTAATAGACTGTCATCACTGTTGTGGTTGTTGTAAGTTTATATTATACGCTGATAATGTGATTGCAAATGCTAAAGATTGCTGTTGCCATTAGTTTTATTTTCCAGGGCCAACTTTTATGTAATTTCTTTTTGGACACATGGTATTTGTAATTGCTGTTGAACGTGAACCGATTATTAAATTCGGTTATCCTTAGAATGTCGTGAACGTAAGTAATTTTCTTTGTTTTGGTGTAACTTTTGGCCGCAATTATGACACATACTGGGTGACGGGCTTTAAAACCGAACATAGCAAGCTTTTCATTTATAGTAGACAAATGCTATGTCAAATGTAATTGATGTCTAAGGACTTTGAGCCTCCCCTCTCCCTATAATTTAAAGTTCTGGTTGAGACAACCTTGCTTTTTAAACTAAATTCACTGTTTTAGAACCTTGTGATATACCATGCTGTCGCTGTGTTCGGTTTTGAAACCGGTCACCGGGTATAACTACTTCATACTGCGTCTGTATGTCTTCAGTCGTAAACTTACGTATTACTGTTACAATCATTGCACTACTTAGAATATGAATATTTGGATATTATACGCTAAATAACTAAATTCACTAGCGAGCATTCTTTTCAGCATAAAACCAGTTTATAATTTCTTTTCTTAAAAGCCACAGTTTTAATTTAGTCTCTCTTCATATTTCCTGAAAATGAACAATTTTAGATGATAATACGCGGTCAGTTTGATAATTAAGTCAAACAATTCTTCGTTTTAAAAGGTGAAAAACTACGGGGATTGAAGCCTGATTGGATGGATACAGTGCTTGGGGAGTTTTCCCGGAACATTTAGAAATGAAAAAACTTTGTGCTTGATGGGTGCCGACATTGTTCACGTCAAAATGGTGTTTCAAGAGTAATAATAATGAATTCTTCCATCGCGTCGTAACAGTTCATGAAACTTGGGTTCATCATTACATTCCCTAAAGCAAGAAGCAGTCGAAACAATGGGCTGAGATGTGAAGATCGACACCATAGGACGCTAAAATTACTTCTTCGGCTGGCAGTAATGACGACTGTTTTTTGGATACGCAAGGGATAATAAATAAATGTTGAGTATTATGCTTAGGTATTGCAGCGACTGAACTATGGAATCAAGAAAAAATCTGTATTTGGCAAAGAAGATGTGGTACCATCAGGATAATATGTATACCAGTTCACATAAATCCGATTGCGATGGCAAAAATTCACTAGTTGAGTTAAAATTGTTGTCATATCCACCTTACTAACCAAATTTAGCTCCATCCCACTTTCACCTATTTCCAATCCTAAAAAAAGACGACGCTGTAATTGGCTATTTAGCAGAGCTCCTTAGAGATTTATAAAAATGGCATAAACGCTTTTGAACTTCGGCGAATCAAGTGTGTTGAGCCAAATAGGAACTCCATCCAATATTTTTTTTTCGTCCTCGTTCGCTTTACTTATCAAAATAGCTTCGTCTGTGTAGTAGCAGTATTTTTTCCCTGTAAAAATGTTATGTACGTTTTACCTCTAAAATAATTTAACATCCAAGATTAAAATCTCTATTCTGCAGCATCCGGTATAGTTTGTTAATTTAGGCTGTTAATATTTCTATTTATTTTAAATGAAATCACTTCGTTGACCGATGGAGACAAGTGTCCAATGACTTTTTTCTATGTAGATTAATCTCTTCTACTTAAGGTTCCAGTCTTAATTAATTTTTTACGAGTAGTGCAGGATATAACAGTATTGTCTTCATCAATATATAACGGTATAGTGAAATCAGTATCCAATTTTTTATATTGAAGTGTGTTCGCTGCACGCCTGTGGTCAAGCTGTAACTTCAACCACAATCTCATCAAACGCATTCATGGAATTTAAACCATTTGCTTTTAATTGACCCATTAATCTGTCAAAATTCCTAATTTAATGAAAAAGTGAATTACGACTTAATCATTAACACTGCGTACAAATTTGACAGCCGCAGCTGATTAGTTTTTTGTCAGGTTCCGTTTGACGCTGCTTTCCTGCGGCGCCTGGACAGTTTTATATGTAGAACAGGTTTGTCGTCTATCCTCCCTGTAATTATGGATTACCAATCAGCAATAATTAGCGAAATAATAGAATAACTGTGTCTAGAAGCGAATCATCCTTAGGGCATGTGTGTTTGCAGACACAATAGCAAGGAAGTGACACTGCGACGGGGTCAGTGCGGCATAATTATTGTTTTTGGAATTAATTGCGACACTTGACGTTCTTATATTTTATCTGGAACACGCCAGGATCTTAACTAGGTACGGAAACCGGCGAATCTCCTTCATCTGTCTATGATCAGCGCCTTAATTACTTCTACCTTCATGTGACATGATGCTATCTTCTGGGAATATCAGATCACATTACAGTTTATACTTTAATGAGATGTCGGTTATGCCGTGCCTTTATACATAAACACGAAGCGGCAGCTATATGGACTGCCATTTACGCAAACATTTACTGTACCTGCTTCCTAATATTAAATACCAGTGTAGACGTCATACATTACGCTGCATACGCGGTGCAGCCTGCAGTATTAGTATAATATTTTTGCTTTAAAACAAGAGTTCGCTGTGTATTTTGCGGCGCTCCAAAGTACCTACTTTCATGCTCATGAGGTTAAGCAAGCTACATGCATATATTTTCATTCAAAACCTATATACGTAATACACCGAATTAGAAATGTATACCATTATTACTATAGAATAGTGGTCCATGAAAACATTTAATTAGGTTTGTTTCGACAGCGATAACTTAATTAATTAATGCCATGTCTTTGAACGTGAATCTTTAACGATGTCGTGTCATTTAAGCAAAGCAACGGTTGTTTATCATTTTAAAGGCTAAGACTTTTTTTGATATGATATAATTATTATAAGAAACTTCCAACTATTCCTACTGCACAGGACGTTAAAAATAATGTGATACCTCTGGAGGCTTTATAGGTTAGAGGCTTCCTTTACGCCGTTTACTACCGCACAATCGTAGGATGTTGTACAGTTAATTTATATATCCATATTTTGTAAATAGTCGAAATTGAACGGAGGATATCCTTTTCAGCTGCTTGACGAGAACAAACGCAAATAATAGGTTAATTAATTTTTAATTATTTTAATTTACAGTTAATA
>CALNHX010006814.1:0-83365 GCA_940337035.1 Agriotes lineatus
TCAAGCCCAAGGTCACATGCAAGGCGCGGCCACGTTCAAGGCGAGGTCACGTTCAAGCCCAAGGTCACATGCAAGGCGAGGCCACGTGCAAGCCCAAGGTCATGTTCGAAGCGAGGCCACGTTCGGAGCGAGGCCACGTTCAAGGTCAAACCCGCGTTCGAGGTTGAGGCTACTTTAAAAAAATTCAAGGTCAAGATCGCGTTTACGGCCAAGGGCATAGAAAGAGTTAAGTAGTGCTTAGAACAGACTGCGCTTAACATATTTATTTAAAAAATTAGGCATAAATAAACGCCTAGGATACTTCATGTCTAAATTATGACTCGACTAGGATTCGAACCTAGGTCTCCCTGTATATCCGCAATCTGCAGCCGAGGGTATCTTTACCTCTAGACCATCGAGTCTGATAGAAGATTTGGTTACTCATCCAGAGCACCTTCGTAGAGTGAAAGATACACATAATTTAATAAAAAAAGTTATATTTAAGATGCACATACAAAGAGTAATTACAGTAGTGGCTAGACTAAATGATTATAATACCAACAGATTAAGAAATACGTTACAGACATACACATTAGAGCGAATAAAATAGTGCTTAAAACAATAGTAGATATACAGCAGGAATTATCCGCGGGCGAGAGCAGCTTCTTCAAGACATCAGGTTTATTTTTTAGCAAAATCGTTTGCCAATTCGTATCTACCTCATATGAAGGGAAATGGTATTTTATCTTGAACGTTAAAACGTTATGTTCAGTAAAGTTGTTCACTTGTATTTTAAAAACGGAAATAGTTGTCAAGGAACTGGTATCCATTTTACGCCACGTCACGTTGTGCACTCCATCATTGTAGGCGAAAGAAGCTGAACTGCACCGCGGCGGTTGAAGGACGTAGAGAATCCCATCATGAACTGCAGCGAGAGCAACCAAAAATTGTATTGGTAGCATGTTCAACAAGTCGACGGCAACTAGTGAATGGTTTGGCGCCGCACTTTGCATCACTTATGACAACAGCAACCTTTTGTTTTGTCGGGCGCGCCCGTTCCATTGTTGCCAGCCACATCTACTCCTGGGGAAAAATGCAACGCATTGAAAAGTTGATAAGTCAAGTCTTCGATGGTTTGTAATTGCTGGTAGACCTTGGCAATTTTGCAGTTGGGTGACCAACGGAGGTGTTCAGATAGGGGTTTGTCATTGCGCTCCCAACCAGAAATTTGAACTCCGCAGTAGAAACACTGTACACAATTAATCGTATCGCTGATGCAAAAGAAACCGGCACCTGCTAGCGATTCTGGAGTTTGACCTCGACTCCAATCGCCGAATGTTCGTAGCCGCTTGGAGTAGCTCCCAAATTCTGGATGTCGAGGTTCTGAGCTCATGATGGCAACTAACTACGCACACGTTTGTGAAAGTTTTATATTCTACAATTCAAGGTCACAATCTCGAAACTTTAAAATAAAACCACAGAAATATTTCTAAATATATTTATTTATTTCCAAGTATAAGTTATATATGTAACTTCCCCATCCTCCAGTAGGCCTAGGTACCGGTCCACTGGCTTGAAGATGTTGGTCTGCCACCACACAGCTGACGATCCGTCGAACACTGCAGGCCACGTCCGTAAGGTGGTCGTCTCCGCTAGGGTCTCTCCTTGTAGGTTCAAGGGGTACTCCATTGTGACCACTGCCTGGAGAGACCGTTGAGAGGATGCTGGAGGGCAACTAGCCAAAAACCGGCGAAAATGACGGTAAAATTGTTCTGCATTCTTAGAGTTAGTTGCCATAGCTGCTTGATGATTATGGTAGGTGCTGGAGGATTATGATGACTGTTACAGAAAACAGGCAACTTAATATAGGAGCGTAGTCAAGGATGGGAACGTAGAAGGTCAAGGGTCTTACCTTGAGATTCACATATAAAGCGTAACGCTTTTCCACCACGGCTACCAGTCATCATGCCTGATATTGTTGTGGATGCGCTCTTTGAAGATGCTCCTACATTTTACAAGGAGTTTGAATACTTCATCACCTCCGAACCGAGACCTTCATCAGCTCGTCAACTCCAGGCTGCCGTAACAATAGACTATTCCATGAGTCTTGGAAGCGAGCGCCTATGGCAGTCGACCCTCCTGAGGACGCTACCCACCACATACGAGGGGGACCCATTCCTGTGGTGGCGGCGGCATGTAGAGGTCCCCATCCAGCGCTTTCTCGCTCGGCTAGCAGATGGGGATGTAGTATATATTACTTATTGTTGGTTTAATTAAATATATGTATATAAAGGTGTCTGTGTTTTTATTGCACTCCTAGCGACGTCTATGATTATTAATATTTTATAAGTAGAAGCCCACGCAATCTCGAAACTTTAAAATAGAACCACAGAAATATTTCTAAATATATTTATTTATTTCCAAGTATAAGTTATATATGTAACTTCCCCATCCTCCAGTAGGCCTAGGTACCGGTCCACTGGCTTGAAGATGTTGGTCTGCCACCACACAGCTGACGATCCGTCGAAGACTGCAGGCCACGTCCGTAAGGTGGTCGTCTCCGCTAGGGTTTCTCCTTGTAGGTTCAAGGGGTACTCCATTGTGACCACTGCCTGGAGAGACCGTTGAGAGGATGCTGGAGGGCAACTAGCCAAAAACCGGCGAAAATGACGGTAAAATTGTTCTGCATTCTTAAAGTTAGTTGCCATAGCTGCTTGATGATTATGGTAGGTGCTGGAGGATTATGATGACTGTTACAGAAAACAGGCAACTTAATATAGGAGCGTAGTCAAGGATGGGAACGTAGAAGGTCAAGGGTCTTACCTTGAGATTCACATATAAAGCGTAACGTTTTTCCACCACGGCTACCAGTCATCATGCCTGATATTGTTGTTGATGCGCTCTTTGAAGATGCTCCTACATTTTACAAGGAGTTTGAATACTTCATCACCTACGAACCGAGACCTCCATCAGCTCGTCAACTCCAGGCTGCCGTAACAATAGACTATTCCATGAGTCTTGGAAGCGAGCGCCTATGGCAGTCGACCCTCCTGAGGACGCTACCCACCACATACGAGGGTGACCCATTCCTGTGGTGGCGGCGGCATGTAGAGGTCCCCATCCAGCGCTTTCTCGCTCGGCTAGCAGATGGGGATGTAGTATATATTACTTATTGTTGGTTTAATTAAATATATGTATATAAAGGTGTCTGTGTTTTTATTGCACTCCTAGCGACGTCTATGATTATTGATATTTTATAAGTAGAAGCCCACGCTTTCAGTATTCATATCCAGTTCAACGCTTGAGCAATGCCTATCGATAAATTTGGCACACATATGCATGCGAATTCCACGTCACACCCGCAGGTGTTTGTGGTTGAAGAGCTAAGCGAGCCTTTATATTATGAACGAGATTTACAACTAGTATCCATTGCCGTCAATTATGATAGATGGTACATCCTACCGCATGGTGACATCGAATATACTATTCCCTTCCGTGAAGCTGAAATAACAAACGTCTTACTTTATCCCGAAAATACCGAAATTTATATCAACAAGTTGGGGTCATATAACTTTCGCGAAATGATTGGGATGACATTAAAAAGGGGTGATATGCTAAAATTTTGGGCAGTCAAGCCAAATATGTTATATGTGGAATTTCAACTCAAGGTTCCCATAATTGTTGAGTCCAAAAAGGTAGTGCAGTAAACATAACTTCAAGGTTGCGTTTACGCTCACCTCCTACCACATATAACCTTGGAAATGTGAAAATAAAAGCGCGTAGAAGAGTCTGCAAGGGTAGTAGCATCCGATAGTCGTGCAGAAATGGAAGCCTTGTTGAAAGCTATCGAGGTAGTTCAGAGTAATAAAGCAAGAAAGCCGCAACCACTGTTCTGTCCAGAACTTCTGAATAGTAGGACGTACAAATTAAATAAATCAAGTTCAAAGTACGTGAGTGTAGGGTTTGATTGGAGTTCGCAATTTAACCCAAGTATTATAATACAGGGTGCCAAAAATGACTGGGTGCAGTTAAATGAATGGGAGTGGACAGCCCTGATTGCAAATCAGGGAGTGATTTCCAACTACTTCTATTCTCTCGACGGTGAGTGGCCAGCTCTGGAAATAGGGAAGAAGAGCATTGTATTTGAAGCGATCCAGACAAGGAAAATAATCAAATTGGAGGAAGTGGGCTTGTCAGAGGTGCGTTTAGCGAGCGAAACTGTAGAAGAACTTTGAGAGTTTCTATAAAGAGATAGTGAAGGGTGTAGCAAACCTTTGTGGAGACTGTTTAGTAAATGTATGGTCTGTAGTGGATCAGCTGGAGGAGAACTCTGAAAAGACTGCGTGTATGGTGGAAGTGCTAACGTTCGCGAGTTCTATGGTAAAGTGCGACATCGAAGTGGAAGCCCTGAGTCGTCAGTTGGCAGTGTAGTTATGTGGATGAATTATAGAGAGGCTGCTCGACCGGTTGCAAGAGACGTACCTAGTGCGGTTGAACGATTAGTGAGTTCGTTAAAGGATTTAGCTTTTGAAGCGTCGCACGAAGTCATATATGGGTTAGGACGTTCCGGATTCAGTGACGAAGAGTTGTATAAAAAAGAAAAACAGTACAAAAATGGTGCAGCTGTCGGTCAACTATTCTTAGACGGAGCCATAAATGAAGGCCTCCTTGTAGATTTAATGGATAGTCTTGGCCTAAAATGGCATATGTGTGAAGTAAAAGCCTTTATAGAGAGGAAGGAAAATGAAGAAGAGCGTGCAGTTTGACGACTCGAAGAATAAGATTTATAATTTGCATACGTGGACGTATGCGTATCGAGAAGCTCGAAAAGGACGGTGGGAATGGGCAGGTGTGGATAGGTTGCGGTTCCATCGGAGGATACTTACTATGGATGAAGTACTGCGAGACGTCTTGTGCGCCGAACATAGGCAGACAATTTATGTAGAACGCTTTTCCACTAGTACGTAGATGTTTAATCCATGTAGTTAAACTATATATATTGTAAACAAATAAAAAACAATAAAAATTAAAAAGGTTTTTTTATTCCATTATGTAGTTATTATAAATATGATACACGTTAGATAAAGCGCAATAACAAATCGGTTTGGAATGATATAAACAAGCGGGTTGTGATGGGGTGAGGGCCGGTCTTTCTTCCACTTCGATGATTGGGATGGTAATAAAGCGGCGTAGAAACGTTGCCTTTTCTCGACCTTTCACATATACTTCGGTGGCACCTTGCAGAAGACGTCGCAAGATTGCAGGAAACATGTATCCTGGAGTAAATCCCTCATTCCAGTCGATGCAATGGTGATTAGTCATTACCCAGTGGGCTTGTTGTTGTAAATGTGGTGTTAAGGAATGGAGGGCGAAAGGGGGTTTAAAAATGTGGTGAGATACTGCGGTACCGTCGTAGGAGGCCAATTCTTTTGGGGTAAAGTGCTTATCGGACGTCTTAAAACCTTG
Organism: Agriotes lineatus; assembly: GCA_940337035.1. Lineage (NCBI taxonomy): Eukaryota > Metazoa > Arthropoda > Insecta > Coleoptera > Elateridae > Agriotes > Agriotes lineatus. The sequence goes on from CALNHX010006814.1 coordinate 5,446, forward strand.
AATATCGATAATGATTTTCATCGTATTAGGTATAGGGAGCATGGTCTAGTTACGCTAAAAGTCGAGGTGCAATTGAAGTGTTTTGCGAAATTACAGTTGTTTAACTGCTTTTGACAATGCGTTGTAAGTAAAAACCCGATCGTGAAGAACGAGACAATACGCAGTTGTGTTGGCTGGCACGTTAGCGGAAGTTTCAAATTCAACACGAAAAACGACAGCGTTTGCATGAAGGTAGTCTTTTTGATGGGAACAATCAATTACAACAATGGGCGCCTTGTCTGCAAAGTCATGGCGGGAGAAGAAGGGCTCATCGATTTTGCTATAATAAGATGATTGAAACTTGGAATACATGTCGTATAATGTTGCGTAATGATTGAGTGCATAATTGTTATGTAAATTGTCGTATGGGAATCTTTCGGTGTTCAAATGAACTCGGAATCTAGTAAGACCAATTTTATCGAAATTAGCATTGTCTTTAGCGATTAGCCCCGAACGACCTGATTGAAACCCTACGATGACATATCTGGGGGTTTGTAATTTTGTGCTTGTAGCGATAGCGTGAGAATGTTGAGTCACAGCATGAACACCGGGTATGATATGAAGCTGCCAGCTGCGAAACGCGACTTGAGTGTCAATATTTTTATCGATGTATTTGGTAAGGGCTAATTCTTGAGCAAGACCTGGAGTGATATGAGGAACCTTCCAATATAGTTTGTCAATCGTAACTTTAGCCGTCTCCCCTACGGTAGCACTGAATACGGCGTCGGCATCGGTATTGCTGCGAATTAATACGAGTTCTTGTCGGATGTTAAGTATTACTTTACCATAATCTTCGGCGAATCCTAACAGCATTCTCAACGGTATGCAGGCACTAAAGTTACCTTCCTGATCGGTAATGGGAGGATCGCCGCCGGCAAACCAACCTGCATTTTGAAGCTTTTTAACGTCAGCGGAACTGTAGGACACATATCCCTTAAGAGTAGACGTAATACCAGGTTTGGTGACAGAGTCGACAACGACGCCATTGATTTCGTATCGGATTTCGCTAAATAAGTGAGCCAAACCATTGTTAAGGAATTTAGCCGTTGTAACTTCACCGTTTTCCTTCCGCAACTTTCCCTCTAGGTACAGATAGCTCAGGCCGGGAAGAGTTGACATATCTTCGGGAATTGGAATTCGAATTTCATCGTTATAGTCAAAACGGTTTGTATACGGTTGATGTGTGTGCAATTGATTGCTAATGATAGAAGTGTCGACGAGGACTCGCTCTCCAATATTTAAAATACTCATTACACTATTGTAAAGCCTAAGGACCGCAAGAAGTCTCTGTTTGCTTTAGTTAGCTGCGTGGTGGACGAAGCCGTACTGATCTTACGAGGGTGTGGGCGACGATTCTTATAGGAAGTAAAGCAGGGGTGGTACGGAGTGGTGAATCGAAAACCCATTACAGTTTCTTTAAATGTAATGTTACCGTAACGGTCTCCTTACTAAAACTGACAGGATTATCCGATTGGTCTAGTATTTTAACAGTTAAGTTAGTGATCTGTTTCGTGCTGATCGGTAGATAGATGACAGGGTTAGGGGTTTCCACTATTTTGTACCCGGGTGGTACTATGGGGAAGAATTGGTGAATGATATGGCCGGGCTTACCATTTTTATATGAACCAACGGAGATGTTGCAATGAATAAGAATCGAGTTGATGTTCAAAATTTTCGTAACATGTTCAGCTGTGTGCCACCTATCTGCAGCATAAATTTTTTTCTTAAAGCTTAACATGTCCCGGATAGTATTGTCGCTTTGAAAGTCGATTGGAACGGTGGACTTTATTTCGGTTTTTAAGGTGCTGTTGTTTCCACGTAGCAGTACCTGTTTAACACCCGCATCAGAATCGAGTTGGTTATGTAAAAATTCAGCAATGTCGGTAATTTCATATGCTCCCTCCGGTATAATAATAGGAGGTTCTCCAACAAGATGAAATTCATTGTTGGGAGGTCTAACGTTTGGAATAGTATAGTAGGTTTCGAAACTTAACAATTCCAAGACGTATTCGCTACCATCGTCTAAGAAAATGGGAGGGTCAAAATTTGCAGTAAGAACAGATGAATCTCCCGTAAGAGTGAATATACTGGACATGATGAAGCGCGGCACTTAAACTGACGACAAAAGCGGTTTCGCAAAGTTAAATAAGAATTTGAGACACAAATGTCCGCATGTGTATGATGCGAGTTTTTGATATCTATTAGAGTTGTACATAATTGTGTTGTTGCTACCATCGCTGCGAAAGTAGTTTACTAATTCGGGAGGAGGTTGTAAGCGACCTATGCTATCGAAATACAGAACAAATCGATCAGCTTTAACGTAGGCTGTCCAATGTGTGACAGGTCCAACATCATCGTCTAAGTTAGTAACACCACATTCTCGTTGACGAATTTTGTCGGGTAGAGCATCTCGCATAAATATCCCCTAAAATGGGGAATTTCTAAGCGTTTAACGTACTGTGCAATATTGGTGTTCGTCAACGCTCGGCGTGGTAGCTTCAACGGTAGTTTTTTGACTGATACGGTCGTAGATATAGCCCTTTTCCTCGAGCAATGGATTCCATAGCTTTGTTATGTCGCTCTTTTTCCTGGAGATCCTTTTTAGAAGCCTTTGAGTCGCCAACCGCTTTAGCGACTGCTGCAGCACCGCCTCCGAGAGACCCCAATGCTCCTAATGCAGCAAGTATGGGTACAAGCGGCAATATACCTCCTCTCTTGGGAACAGGTACTACTCTAGAACGAATTCGGCGTTTCCTTCGCGATTTAAAAACGACCGCGCCTCCAATACGTTTACGCCTACTACACCTTGTACGCTTCCGTTTTCTAGATACCCCCGTACCAAATTTTTGCGCAATACCGACAATAGGTAGTGCACGCTTTCGTTTCCGGGAGACTCTTACACCAACAGTGGGTTGTGTACGCTTCCGTTTTCTAGATACTCCCGTACCAAATTTTTGTGCGGCAATAGGTAATGTACGCCTTCGTTTTCGGGGGACCGTCACACCAGCAGTGGGTAGTGTACGCTTCCGTTTTCTAGATATCCCCGTACCAAATTTTTGCCCTGCAATAGGTAGTGTACCTCTTCGTTTCCGGGGTGTTTCCATAACAGCAATGGGTTCTGTACGCTTTCGTTTCCGGGAGACTCCCATGCCGAGTTTGGTTTTCCCTTTCATAATCCCTGTAACAGCAAGAGCTGCCGCTCTTTCTCCAAGAGTAGAGTCTTTTGCTTTAACGCGTTCCCAAGCTTTCTGCGCAAGAACTTTATCCGCCGCGTGACGCGTCGAAAGATTGCTAGATTGTGAGTATGCGATGTCGTGTTGCTTGCAAGCCTCGTCCAGAGGGTTTCTTCCTCGATCACCTCGAGAAAGCCGTTTGTTTAAACGAGTGCCAGGTCCGCAAAACTTATAACCTGGTATATGTAATTCGAACTTGTCAATAAGGGTGTTCAACAAACCGCGACCTTTCCGTCTTACGATTCGACGACGACTACGAGTTTTACGTCTAGTATAACTCATCTTAAAGAAACGCTCGTCGAAGAGCGACTGACGATGTGAAGCTCAAAGGGGTAGATATATACTTAGCACAGCGCGGTTAGAAGCTAGTTCGTCCCCGTCCGAAAACGATGAAGAACGTCAAACTTGTGAAACAAAAATGTTCGCTGCCGGTAGTAAATCATACAGTAAATTCCATGTCACAGAGGTTCAGACGACACGGCACTTTACTGGGTATAGGATGTAAAAGGGGTTTGATCATTGGTCCTTCCGGCTCTGGGAAAACCAATGCGATGATCAGTCTTTTGGTGCACCGCAATGGGGTGCGGTTTCAAAACTTGTATTTGTATTCCAAAACCCTTGAGCAACCTAAATACAAATTTCTGAAGATACTCCTGAAGTCACTAAAAGAAATCGGATTCTACGAATTCAGCGAGGGGTGTGAGGTTATCAAACCACACGAGGCGAAAGAAAATTCTGTTATTGTGTTTGATGATGTGGAATGCGACACTCAAAGCATAATTAGAGATTATTTTAGTTTCGGACGTCATCGAAATATAGATTGTTTTTACCTCTGTCAGACTTACTCATCAATCCCGAAACAACTGGTGCGAGATAATGCGAATATCATAATCGTATTCCGGCAAGACCACACCAATCTTAAACACATTTACGATGATCATGTAAACACAGACATGTCATTCGAAAAGTTTAAAAACTTATGTTCCCACTGTTGGATCAAAGATCACGGATTTTTAGTTATCGACAAAGAAAGCGAAATCAACGCCGGTCGTTATAGAAAAGGGTTCGACAGTTATTTCACTATATAGGCATGGACCACTGCTGTACAAATTATTAGTCTACGAACAACGACAGTAATAGCAACATGGACAAACGGTTAGTAAGCGATCTTATTAAAGCTAGAAAGGCTGTCAGGCGGAAATATGAAACTTTAAAAGCAGATATCGCCGAATCGCAGACGGCTCTTGCGGAGCAATTTAAACCAATTTCCCAACCACTCACGGAATTGCTAACATCCATTAAGCAAGAAGGAGGTCAAACAATACAGCAAGAAGTAGGACCTATGCTGAGAACCATCAAACGACGAGTGTCCACACCATCTATCCTACCCCGTCCGAGAAATGGCAAAACCCCCGTACGAGCGTCAACCCCCGACATTGCCATTCCCGGACCGTCGACTTCAGCGTTGGTAACATCCACACCTAGATTTCTTGACAGAGAAGTATTGTATGAGAGTTTACCGGATGAGGAGCAACAGGTAGAAGTTCAAGAAGAAGAAGCGGCAATTGAAAGTTCAGTAGCAGAGGCTAGGGAAACCGTGCGACAAATGATGGAACCGGAAGTTCTAGGGGAATACCTGGAACAGTTCTCAGGGTTAGCTAGAAAATATATCGAGGGAATGATACGAGATACAGAGAGCAAGTACGATCTCCACTATGGAGTTCGATGGGACATAGACACTGATAAGTTTGCAATTGGGAATAAACAGCTTACTTTTGAGGGTCAGGACATGGTTATTACAGATCACGGCAATAGAATAGTATACAAAGGCACCCCCGGCTTTTACGAATTAATGTTCTTAAAGAAACCGATAACTTATACAACCAAAGACCGTGAAAATTACTATGACATAGTGAACCGATCCGCCGCAAATCGTAAGAACTACGATCCAACCCAAGGGATAAGCGGCAACGCCGGCGCAAAATATATGAAAGTAGTACGCCCCCTGGCTACATCCTCCGGCATTAGACAACCTACCAGAGCCGCATCGAGGGTGCAGCGTACCGGTAGGGGATTATTAACAGTAACCAATAAAAAAGTGGAATTTGTTCCTTGGAAAGATCCAAATTCATTAGTGGATCGTCTGCGCATATTACTAGCCTCTCAGGTAGCGGGGCACACCGGCCATTCCAACGAAATCGTAAGCATCACCCAAGCTCTACGAGATGCAAAAATAATTCACTAAGACGAGTACAAAAGCAGAGGACCTATTGAATTACGATCAGAAGGTGTTAGACGATAGAGTAATGCCCATAGACAAATTTGGACGCCACTACCATAGCGCGCGCTACGGTTCTCATCGCAAACATATCTTTATGAAAGTTCAAAATGTAAACCGACTCCATATAGAGGTACCACTGCTGCTAGTGGGGCGTGGTTATGATGAAAGCGGATATTCCAAAATTTTCGGTAATAATGAGTACATTTTTCCTTTAACGATCGGTGAGATCATAAGTGTTCAAGTCAACGGACCTTTGGTAGTATCACACATCAACGGCATCAAACACGACACGCTTGTCGGTAAGACATTGCGGCGAGGAGATAAACTGAAATTCGAATCCATAAACACTAAGTTATACGTGCAACTGCTGCTTAAATGTCCCATAGCAGTCGATACAGCAACATTCGGCAATGAGTCCTAAGGAGGATCTAGTTGCAGAACTTCACAAACCAGCGCGAAGAAATTTCAAGAGACGACGGGTGATTCTCAAAGGATTGCATGATTTACTACAAGCGGATTTGGTGGAGATGCAACCATATGCACGAAGCAATAAAGGTTATCGATACATTTTAGCTGTTATTAATGCGTTTTCTAAATACTTGTGGGCTCTCCCGGTAAAACGGAAAACGGGAAAAGATGTAGCAGCAGCTATGCGAAAAGTTCTTGCTAATATGAAGGTATCTCCAAAAAACGTACAAACCGATTTGGGAAAAGAATTTTATAACAGCGATTTTCAAGCATTGATGCGACGTTACAAGATAAATCATTACAGCACGTATTCAACTATGAAAAGCAGCATCATAGAAAGATGTAACCGCACCCTTAAGAACATGATGTGGAAGCAGTTTAGTTTGCAAGGGTCCTACAAATGGTTGGACATTCTGCCCCAACTTTTAAGCAAATATAACACAACCAGGCATAGCACAACAGGTATGAAGCCGGCTGAAGTTAATCTTAAAAATGCCAAACGTCTGTTACACACCGTGTACAGCCACACAAAAACTGTAGATCCAACACCTCAAAAGTTTCATAAAGGAGATTCTGTACGCATTAGTAAATATCGTTCGATATTTAGCAAGGGCTACACACCTAGCTGGAGCAACGAAATATTCAAAATAGCCACAGTGCGACTTACAAATCCCACCACCTACAGACTCACCGATCAGGAAGGGCAAGAAATCAAAGGTGGATTTTACGAGCACGAATTACAGAAAACCAAACACTCGGACGTATACCTGGTAGAAAAGGTGTTGAAGAAAAGGGTAATCAGCTTTACGTAAAGTGGTTGGGATTCGATAATCGTCACAATTCCTGGATATCCAAAAACAATGTTGTATAACTTATTATGATTCTATAGAACTCTTTCAATAAAACACTTTTTTTTGTTTTACTACCATTTATTTTCTTTAAATAAAAACTTTTTATGTTTTACAGTAATTTATTATTGTAAATGCTAAACATGAGTGACTACAGTGTTAAATAACAAATATACTTGGTAATGCGGACCCAAACAATCAGATTTTTCGTAAAATTTAACTTACTACCTATATCATACAAGCTAGTGTTCTTAACCTATACTATAATTGCTATAAACAATAACTAAACCTACAAAGTACAAGAAAGCCGTGTAGGACCTCTGCTGTTAAGTAATAACGAATACTGTTCCGCGAACATATTGCTACGTCATCGTTTCGGCAATGCGCAGCAAGTTGTCTAGACGACTGTAAACATCTATATCACCGTGACCCCACGCTAAGGTTTTGGTAGTATTAGGAATAAGGAAGCGTTTATCATCTCGCGAAGAAAGCGCAACCTTATTCATTAATTCGGTGTACATAGTGTGTAAACGGGAACGAAACACATACATCTGACAAAATACAACTTCCCTCTTGTTTTCGACTACAGATTTATAAATTTCGGTGGTGAGGTGATTCCGAACAGCACTCTTTCTAACTCCCTTCGCCTTTTTGTCTTCTTTACCAACAGCGTTTACACAGTATGTTTTTGCGCCGACCCCGTAATAGCTACACACAGCCACCCCCGCGTACTCATCCTTAAATTTGCCAACAACGGACTTGGTTCTCGAAATTCCGTGCAGACCATTCTTGTAATTTGATGTATCAAAGAGATCAAGGTGCTCTTGCATGTCGGCGTAAAAATTTTCAGTAAAAATTTCCAGGATGAATGAGTCCGTGTCCGAATAGAGTAGAGACACATTACGGCCGTATTTATGCTTCAAAAATTTGTAATAAAAATCGTACATTACCGTTTTCGAAAGATCTAAAACTGAGAAACCAACATAAATGGGTTTGTTATATAAAACCGATGTTCTGTTCATTTCCACTGCTATTAAATTTTCCCCAAACCGAATTCTATCTTTAAAGTTAGGTTTCGATATCAAAGCTTCTGCCCCCATTCTATTACCAATTTTCTCCCAATGACTAATTAACTTTACAAGAACCCTTTTGTCCACGTTTTCCATGGTTTTACCAAAGACGCTATTGTTAGCTAGTTTGAATGAATTTCGATGAAATTCATTGTCAGACTTGTTACGTAATTTTGTGTTTAAATCGATGTAGGATCTGAGCCAAGGAGATTGTCTAAACTTAAGTATTTTATGTGTTTTAACCAAAATCAAACCAGCCTCTAAGCATTGCCTCAAATTTCTGTAGTGAATAATATAATTGTGTTTGTCACACAAATTTGGAATTAATTTTGCATTTTTAAATTTTCCCTGTGGAGGCACCAATAGCTCGGGGCAAAAGGGAAAGTCATTGTGATCGTCATGTAAATTTTCGGGGTACCGCAAGTCAACTTCCAACACGTACCCAGTATCTGAGTCGTCCACAATTTTAAATACGTCAAAACTATCAATTTCGTCGTCAGTCAACCAAACAAAACCACCTTGCGGTAGAAACTGCCTCATACTATGAGCATACAAATTCGTTGCATCCAAATAAGCAATAAAAGAAGTGGGTTTGAAAGCGTCATAGTTACCCGCAAATTTATTGTTGGCAATAGCCTTTCGCCCGACGCAAGTACTGACTCCTCCACGAATACCCTTTCTAAAAAAGTGAAACATATCCATATCCGTCAACAGCTCCAACTCAACCCCCGTATATTTTAACATGGCCTCCCAACTTAAACCGGGGGCGGTGAAGTACTGCGCCGGATCTAAATTATATTGATTTAAATAAAACCTTCGAAAGTTTTCGAAAACGTCTGCCAATATAGACACGTCACATTTGAGGTAAACATCGGAATAGTCGCCCAACGTTTGACATTCGAAAGTTTTCCAGACCTTAACGGCGCGTTCGTAATCGACCTCAGTAATATGCGTCTCGGTTAAATGATCATAAAACTGAGAGATTGTGGGTAACGCCGGCTCGTCTAATTTTGTAAATGAATCCAGATACGAATAGGGAAACACACCTTTCTGTCTCATCAGTTCGAATTTGATGTCATGTCCGAATTGCTTATGAATTTCAACACACTGATCATCTGATAATGTGGCGGCCAGCGATGCTAAAGAAGCACTTAAAAATCTGTAACTATCTAAAAATCGAATTTGCATATAAACGTTTTTTCGTTTTCCGTCAACAACGACTTCATCTACCCAAAGACGTTTACCAAATGAAATATATTTTTCCTTATTTTCCGGAATGACATCAAGCTCCTCGTTATTTTGAGCTAACTGTTTGACAAAAAGGTGGGAATCGTAATTTAAATTGTGAAAAAATGCGGGAATAAAATTTGGAAGTTTATAATTCAGATTGCAATTGGAATGGGCAGCTCCCCGATATTCTCCGGTCAAGTGGTCGTGATCGCGAACCTTTACGTCCCCCTCTCCAAAAGGACGATTGCAAATATGACATGAAACAGCATCCTTAAAATTTTGAATTTCTTGCGGAGCCAGAGGCTTGAGGGGTACAACATGCTTTAAACTGTTGGAATATAAGACGCGAACGTCTCTGTCTAGACGCTCAACAAACACGTCCACAGCATCCTCGCCCCTATAAATTTCGAATTTAGATAGAGTATCATCAAAAGAACATTTCAAATAATACGCGAAAGAATACGGTTTGTGCTCGCACGTTTTGATCGTATATGGTCTTTCGCGATCCGGCTCCTGATCCCCACCATCGACAGGTGATAAAACGGTCTCGAAATCTGCGTAGCAAACATAGGGCAGTTTCAATTGCTTATGATAATTATCAAATTTAAGAATGTTCTGGGGCCTCACCTCCCCACACTTATCCGTGATCGGCTCTGTCGTAGGCAACTTTGTGCACACATGATTACAGTCAAAAAGCTTATGGTTCTCCAGATGGGCATCGGTGCGAAAGTAATTTAGACAACCATTACAAAAATGTTTTGCATTTTCCCTAGCCGTTATTTGCCGCGAAACTAACCTAGACAAATTGGTGATCCAACAGTAGTGGTTATTACCTTCGCCATCTGTTAGAAGCAGCAAATTTATATGTCCGTTTTTTATACGTGGCGAATAGTACAGAGGTCCCACAACTTCATATATGGTAATATCGTTTTGAAAAGTCTTTTCCAACGCGTATACATTTATAGAAAGTTGAGGGTTATTTTTTTCAAATTTAGAAATATCGCGCAATCTAACAGGGAATTCAATGTCCTTAAAATTTAAAAACTCGCCGCAATCTCGATACGAACTCGTTCGATTAGACGGTCCATCTGGTTCGCAGAGGGCCGAGGTTACCGCCCACCCGAAAGAACGCTCGTCATCGACGTTTTTGACGTTCACGATCGCTTTCTTGGACTGAATCTGCTTCGGGAGCGGGATATACGAAGACGCCCGAAACGGATTGAATTTATTTATATTTAATTCTAGGTACAGCAACTGCTTCAAGATCCACCCTGTAAACATTTTGCGGTTAGTAACATTAACAAGAATTACAGTTGTAATACACACCTGAATCGCGTTCCTCAAATTCGGACACCTTCTGGTCCAATATCCCCGTTAAATTATCATATAATTCGTTCAAGTCTGTACCGCGAGTGACCACCTCGTTGGTCGTATTAAAACTTTTGACGTCTTGTACATCTTGAGTCTCCAAAATAAAATACCCGAAAAGTTCGAAATTGAATTTTATACTGTTTAATTTGGTCAGTTGCCCTTCTATAAGACCTATAATTTTGTCTTTCAGTTCGGTCATATATTCTACAACACTTATATGATAATTTTCCGTGGACACCCTGTAGCTGGCAACACGGGACTTGAAGGCGGTTGGAAGGGCCACCACTCCTTTCCCCAGATGGACGACATCACACCGCCTCGTGTGACGATTGCTCCTCAGGTGTCCAACGAAACAAGTCCGAGGAACATTTTCATCACACACGTCGCAGTATTGCGTCCTGGGGAGCTGTTCTGTTAAACCAAACGTTAGAAAACATGAAACACTACAATAGAGACACACTCACCACCGCTGGAGTCATTAAGTCTTGGGCGTTTACTCGCCGATGGTCCCTCACCAGCTGCTACCGAAGCCTCCATAGCGTCACCTTTAGGAAACACACAATTGATATAATCAGCAGCAATCAACACGTTTCCACTTACCACTCGTCGATGGGTGGCCAACCTCGTGGCGACAGCTATCTCTTCTATGGCGAAACAAATTGTCAGCTCTGGTGAAGGACTCTCCACAAGCAGTGCACCTGAACATACTGGCAAATTAGTCTCGCGCAATCGGTTAATATGCTAATTGCGCGATTAGCTACCCAGCTCGAGGCTTACTATCCACAAACGAAATGAACACCTTTATTTACAAACACTGATTAACAAATTAAACCTCGAACGGAATACCCAGGTGTCCCCACGGGGAGGATTCGCTTTGGACACCCTGGAGAGGATAGGGGGGGGGGGGGGAGGTTATTTGTGTTAGGGGTGTATGATATGTTAAACGATTATCTACTCGTTACTTAGCCTTTTTATCGAGCTCCTGGCGTCTTGCACGAATCGCGCTCTCCACAGCTAACAGATCTTGGATTAGCTCCAGCCGTGCTAACGCAGCATTCTTAAAGATGTCCATGTTAGTTGCGCTGTGGCCGTGGCGGATCTTAGGTAAAGCGGCTATGCTTTTTAGGTACTCATCGTGCATCGTCGCTTCTAGGCTGGCGGCTCGAATTTCTAGTGAGCTAATAACAATATAAGCTATTAAACTGGGAAAAGCACGTTCTGAACACCTTCAATGTTAAATAACATATATGGATAGAAAAATAATATCTAATATCTAATATCTAATATACCTTATATAATGCTCACCGCTGCGAAGATCGGCTGCTTTAGCATCTATTTCATTGCGATTAGACACGTATTCACGTTCGGCACGCTGGGATGGCAAAATGTCATCCATGTCTTCCTCCTGCGGGGTAGACGTAATCGACACCACAGTGTCGACTACGTTACTCCCAGTGGCTACAACAGCTACACCACCCGAAACCGGAGACTGCACAATTACAGACGGTGCTGCGGTCGCATTTTCCGAAGGTTGGATTGTTGGCTGCTTCGAAATTCGACTGGTCGGTCGACTTGAGCCGGAGTCGATCTCCAAACCATCTACAAGGGCTCTAAACTCTTGCGCCGCACCGTCGCCCGAAGCCACCTTTTCCAATTGAATGTCATCAAAATCGAACGTTTCCATAAACATTTCCGTTTGCGATAAATGAGGAGACTCAGATTGCATCGGCATATTTTGAATTTTTGCCACAGGAACATCAGTCTCCTCATTCATACACTTGACATACTTCGCCAAATTGAATTTTGCCGGTTTTTTCCGTTTCTGACCTTTCTTTAAAGCTGATTTTAAAATTTTGCTCGAACCTTGACTACTTGGAGAAATAATTTCGTAATTAGGAGCAATTAATACGTCACTTTAAACCTGAATGGCGGTTTGCGGCGACGCCTGTACGGAACCGCTTGGTTCCGTGCAGGCGCAAAGTTTAACTGTACCCGTTTTTTTCAAACTGAGCCTATTAAATTTTGAAAAATTTTTCGGTAAAATCGAACCCTCGCAAAACTGACAAACAGCGCTGTTGCTAGCCATTGCAAACACAAGATAATGACTGCTCCCACCTTAGCTAGGTGTATATATAGTAAACTTGGTGGGGCGGAAGGACGACTTTCGCACGCAAACCAGTTGAGGTCGTTGCAACCTACACTTTTCTTGAAACTTAGCTTACACAAAGGAAGTTAGCCTTGAAATACCTATACGTTTGCTGTATGTCTAAATTTTTGCAGACTGCGCGTGCAAAGGCAACAAAAAGTATTTTTCAAACACAGTTTGCAAGTTAATACAGACGAGAGTGATATTATATTTTACAGTAACATTCATTAAAATGTGATACATTTAATTGCCTTAATATCTATCAACCTATTAATTTCCTACTGGTTATGAGAATAGAAAAACGTACACGGCCTATATTTTTTGCAGTTGTTCTATCAACAAAGACGTATTTATTATTTCAGATGTGGTAAATCACGTTTAAGTAATATTTAAGTTTATTTAGATTTTAATTGATAACCAATCTATGGAAAATTGTAACAATTTGTTTTAATACTTGCTTATAAAGAGCTCTGAGTAATTATTTTTCGTTCGAGACGTTTATTTAGATTTTAATTGACAACCAATCTATGGGAAATTGTAACAATTTGTTTTTAATACTTGCTTATAAAGAGCTCTGAGTAATTATTTTTCGTTCGAGACGTTTATCTAGATTTTAATTGACAACCAATCTATGGGAAATTGTAACAATTTGTTTTTTAATACTTGCTTATAAAGAGCTCTGAGTAATTATTTTTCGTTCGAGACGTTTATTTAGATTTTAATTGACAACCAATCTATGGGAAATTGTAACAATTTGTTTTTTAATACTTGCTTATAAAGAGCTCTGAGTAATTATTTTTCGTTCGAGACATTTATTTAGATTTTAATTGACAACCTATCTATGGGAAATTGCAACAATTTGTTTTTTAATACTTGCTTATAAAGACATAATTACATTTACAGAGCTCTGAGTAATTATTTTTCATTCGAGACTGCTACAACTTTCACCGGTTTGCTGCATATTTTTAGACTGATAAACAAACTGTTGTTTATAATTAAAAATGATCATTCGAATACTTCGCTCTATTTCTACATGTCGGTTTATCCATATATTGTTATTTAACAAACATATTTAAATTGAACAAAGCTTTTTAAACTGATATAAATTAACAGTCTGTTTAGTTTCGTTCGCCATTTCATTATATAATTTGAGTCCATTATAGAATAAGTTTTTTGAGAACATGATTTTGCTGTTAAGGGCGATCTAAAGTCATTTACAAATCTAGTCTTATAATTATGACAGTTTATTATTAATAATTTTAATAATTAAAACTAGCGTATTAATTAAATCCTTTGCTTAATGATTAATTTTGGAACTTTTTCGACCAAACAAACCTATCTTTTTCACAGCTTTAATTACAATACACTCAATATGTTGTTTAAATTTCAAGCTATTATCAATTATAACTCCTACATATAAGTAATAAATATCTACCTTTACATTCGCTGACACTGCACTGGTAATTCACTTTAAAATGCATGTATTTATACGTGCAGTTTGCGTTTAAAATTCATACACGATACTGGGTTCACAGACTGCTTAATATGCAGACATAACGCGTGCGTTTCAGTGTCAGTCAATTAAAAAAATATTTTTCATTAGTATTCACTTGCACTAAGGAACGTGCAAAACGTTAAATGCGGCGCTTTATATTCAAGGAAATGCGTGCATGCAGAACGATTGCTTACATTTTAAACAGCGCATCTAATTTTATGCCAGCATTTGTCTAAAAATTGCCATTTTTAGACAAATCAGCGGTATCTTGAAATTATTGAAGCATCTCAAAATCATCAACAAATTAGTTTGTTTATTAGTTTGCATCTATCACTTATTGCACCTGATCAGCTTCCGATTGTAGAGCTCTGAATACTTATTTTTCGTTCGAGACGTTTATTTAGATTTTAATTGACAACCAATGTATGGGAAATTGTAACAATTTGTTTTTTAATACTTGCTTATAAAGACCTCTGAGTAATTATTTTTCGTTCGAGACGTTTATTTAGATTTTAATTGACAACCAATCTATGGGAAATTGTAACAATTTGTTTTTTAATACTTGCTTATAAAGAGCTCTGAGTAATTATTTTTCGTTCGAGACGTTTATTTAGATTTTAATTGACAACCAATCTATGAGAAATTGTAACAATTTGTTTTTAATACTTGCTTATAAAGACCTCTGAGTAATTATTTTTCGTTCGAGACTGCTACAACTTTCACAGGTTTTCTGCGTATTTTTAGATTGATAACGAAACTGTTGTTTATAATTAAAAATGATCATTCCAATACTTCTCTCTATTTCTACATGTCGGTTTATTCATATAAATATATTTAACTTGAAAAATTATAATTCTAGTTTATTTCATTATTAGGTTTTCTAATACTGTAGCAAACGTAAACAGATGGATATTTTATAATTATGCATACATTCCTAATAACTGCCAAATGTATTACTATTTAGTATCAAACGGTTCGTTTTTTAACGAGGAATATGAGGGTTTCGCACAAAAATGTCTATTATTTAAAATAACTGAGATAAACGCAAAATTAGAATCTGCAGCATAATTTGTCAACCCTTTCCTCCAAGTCGAGATGTAGGTAGGAGAGATTTGTATATAAACCAGTCGCTGTTGCATGACAAAATCACAGTTTCTTCAGCTGCAACAATCTGCTCCATTGGTAAGATATGTTTGTATATATGTTTTGTTTTATATGTCTATGTCTTTGAAAAATGTAATAGGAAAAGTTCTGAAAAAAGTTTTTTTACTTTTCTAATGTAAATGCTCACATCTCCCTTCTTTATTAAGATATTTGATCCCCGTCTTTTGTGCCTACTTCCATATACACCATTTCTAATATTTTTTCTAATGTTTCTAAGCAAAATCTTAAAATGCTCGTATCATTATTAAGATATTTGATTGGATTTTTTGCATTGTACAGTTACTTCGCTATTCTAAATTCTAAAATATTTTTCAGATTAAACAGAATGGGTAAGACGCTTATTTTTTTGCATTCTAAACAGTATACATATAAGAAATTTACAGAAGAATTCCTCGACTCTATTATTCTAGGGGCTGCCATGTCAGCGTTCGGTAATATTGTGTTAATTTTAATAATTGATGTAATAAATTTTTAACATTTTAGAACTGCAGCTTGTTACGCATATTTCCGAAAAATATGACACTGTAAGAAAAAAAAAATATATATATATATAAATCTGGTTCACAATAAATTTCTTTTTAGCAAGACATAGTTCTGATGAAGAACTCTACCTACATCCCGGAAGCCACCCTGCTAGAGGTGGGGTGGTTTCTGGGATGTAGGTACAAGGTCTACAGGGACCCCGACTTGCTTGACATGCTCTGGGTGATCTACGTGAATATAACTTGATTTGCTTCTTTGAAAAAACTAAGTGTTCTTTTTTACAGCAAATGTGAGGCCACCCACAGCTTTCTAGGTTAGGTTAGTTAGTAAGTTAGTTTGTAATATATATAATAAACGTTTTAAAATTTTTAATTTTTTTATTACATCGTTATAACTACATGATAAACACTTATTGTTCCAACGTTTGCTGTTGTTGGGCGTATTGTTTAAACACAATATCATATCTAATGACGTCCAAAGCATACTTTAGCATTTCATGCATGCAGTATACATTTTCGGATTTTATTGGCGGTAACGCATCCTCAATGCTTCTTTTAAAGTCGCCGGGTAAATTCGAAACCGCGTCTATTACACTAGTGTAAAATTGTTCAAAATTCTGACTTTTCAATAATTCAGCTTTAGAATTTAGCAGCTGTAGCAACCCCCACAATTCTGCTACTGATTGCATACCGAGATACACTTGGGATCGCTTAAGTTCCTGCAGCACAATCACTTTCTTATTTCCGATTTTTTGGAAATATATTCGTTTGCCTGGACTTATATCCACCGGTTTTAAATCTCCATCTTCATAGTTAAAATGTCTGTTTATCACATCTTCATTTTTAAGAAAGACTTGCCACTCTCCTTCGTCTAGCAGTATAAAATTGTTGTTAATCCCACTAATTAGCACTCCCGGCACAAACGATCCAAAACAGGTCAAACCCAAACTCACAGATTTATTTCTTGACTTATTCAACGGATAACTTGTTGCGTTTAACAATACTGGATATAACAGTTTCACTTTTTTCTTTGACCCCTTCACAGTTTCACCAACCTTTTGTACCTCATCCATTGTTTTTGCTAGTACAGCACACGATATACTACTGAACACAAAACTACACCTCATGTTATACCCAGTCTTCAAGGTTACTGTTGATGGTCTCGCTTCGAACGTGACCTTGGGCTTGCACGTGGCCTCGCCTTGCATGTGACCTTGGGCTTGAACGTGGCCTTGCCTTGAACTCAAGGTCAACTGGTGGGGGGAGGTTCCAGAACCATCCACTTCCCTCTACTGAAGCACAACTAAATTAACGATTTTTGTCACTCCAGACCATATTTCGATTTGCAGGCGAACATCTATTAAAATATTTTAACTTATAACCGCTTTGGAAACCTAACCTGAAACAGTAATTTTGGAAAAATGGATAATATGCTGCTATGTTATTAAGAGGTATTACAGACTTTTAAAGTCAAACATTTTAATTTGGTTAGCAAACAGTACGATGTTAAAACGATATGTTTCAAATTGATTGGTGCATAATAAGACTACTGGTGTAGAACTCGATGTGAAAAGGATTCTAACATTAAATGTCAGTGTTCACAAACAAATACAATAATTTAGTATTTCATAGCAAGGCCAAAGGGTTAAAGTTTCATAACTATGTTAAATACACAATAATGCAGACATAGTCTCAAATCAATCCATCAAACGAGCATTCGATTAGACAAAATTATGTATGGGTGTAATTCGGGCAGAGTAATTTTGCGTAAACAATTGTGTCAAGTGCGACAAGTGTGTTTTCGGTGAACAATTCGGGCCGGAATGTGTTTGCGTCACCTCACATCGACACAGCAAGCTTGAGAAGCCATCTGCAGCTGGTACAGCACATATTCCAAGCGGTGTTGAAGTCAGGGGACGACTCGAGAAACAGTTTTCAAAAGCTCGAGTGCGGGCAGTGGGTCCAGATGGAGACGTTAGGCATTGGGTCACGTTCCGGCAACACAGTAGGTCTCAAAAAATAGTGAACTTTCCTAGAAAACAATAACTACGTATAAAAGCCAGAAAATACCAACAAAGCCAACCGTACCTGCATCACACATCTGGGTCAAACTGGGATACCAACGCCAGTAACTAACAAGACCTAGAGGCCATCATGGATGCAGCAAGGGGTAGCCAAGTAAATTGGTCATTAGCAATCCTCCGACAGATATGTTCCAAGAGATGTGTCGGGGACGTGGATTGATTAAACCTGTATATAAAAATAAATTAGCATAGATGGTTATAAGTTTAAGCTTGTATGTAATTAAGTCCTAGAGTAATTTTCCCGGATTTTTGTGTTGCAACGCTTGCAAGCCCGCCAAACGCACATATGGTGAGAATTCTTGCCAAATACACACCGACATTGGCCCCTGTTTCTGCCAAATTTTTCCAACGGTCGGCAATTACGTCATGCGACCCAGTTATGTGACTGGCCGAGAGCTAGTGGGTGTTTGCAACCCTCCGGGGCCTATAGAAAGATTTGGCGGCTCTTGGAAAAAATCTGTTTTTGAACTCACTGACTTACTTACGTGTTAAAGTTTCGTTGTTTAAAAATTCACTACCGGAAAAAAAGGTGTTGTTCAATTCTACGCGAGTGAAATTTAATAGGCTACATGAGCTTACCTGATCAAACAAGCGTCTGAAGCATTCCTAAGGACACAAAGCAGCGCTTGTTGATCGCTAAACGCGCCAACCGGCAGCAACCCTTTTACAACACCTGTTGCATGTTGCTTGACATCGCGGACGGCCAAAGAAAATTGTGATTTCGGCGCCGTTGCACCGCCTAGGACCGTACTTGGTTAATTTGGTAAACGTTCTGTTGTATTACTCTGTCTGAATGAATAAATAGCCCTCGAATTGCACCATGTAAGGAATGATTTGAGACTAAAATTATATTAAAGCAATATTAGCCTTTTGATTTCATTGACCTCTAAGAACCCGCGGTGTAAGATTAAATTGTTGTCTAGAGACGTAACAATTTTGTGTAAATCTCAATAACCCTGATAAGAATCTATTTCAACTTGATCCACATGCAAGATTATTAAATAATAGAATAAGAGCTGCTTGTGGCATTCCAAGACGGTGAGCATTGCAATGTGTAAGCTAAGCAATTGCAGGTAAGGCAAGTGTAACCCAGGGTTAATAGCAACATTTCGGCCCAGTGGATCTTTTTATTATAGGCACGGTGTAAATTTCAGTTAAGCATTTCCTTGTGTGCAAGGATTTAATAAATAATTAATTAGCTGGGTTTGAGGGGATATCACGGTAATGCATTATACTATTATAATTTGTGAAACAAACGCATTAAGTAAACTCTTAAATACAGGATTATACACTGACTTTTAGACTGTAGTCAGCATGGTTATTAGTATCCTTAGACTTGCTTAATGGCAATACGGTGTAGATTGTGATAAGAAAAAGGTATAGATTTTTGATAGAATTAGATGAAACTATACACTTTTCTTCTTCTTCTTCTATGTCAGCATCTTTCATTCCAGTATTGGACATAATGATTATGATGATGCGTTTCATTGCGTTCCGGTAGGACATACGGTATTAATAAGAATTTTCTATTGTTTGCGATATCTGGCTAGGAACTCCATCTCTGCCATTGTCCAATGGGTTTCTCCTTCAAGCGCTCATCTTGACGCTTTCCTTGGATGGCCTAGCATCTTTCTGCTTTGAGGGTTCAACTTGAGCGCCCTTCTGCATACCTCTGATAACGCCTTTCGTAATGGGCGTCCCAAGCACCCCAGGTTTCTTCGTCTTGTTTTGATGTTGATATTACATTTCCCCGTTCTTGATCATAGCTTTTCTTTGGAAATTCATTCTGGCCATCATATTCTTAACATGTTACGCAAACACCTGTTCACACAAAACTTTTTTTTAATCGCATTTGTGGAGCACCATGTTTCTGGGCTATATAGGAGCACTAGTTAAACCATCGCGTTAAACACTTTAATTTTTGGTTTAACTGTAATATTACTCGCACACCAGATGTTATAAGCTAAAAAAGACCTTTCGCGTTTTGTTGATTCTTGCACTAGCATCTTTTGAAGCACTTTCTTCTCCAAATACCACATACTGACCTGCCCTATTACGTCTCCTGATATAGACATCTGCCTTACGGGATTCACATTCACTCATAGTAGGTTAGTTTATTCTTGTTGATTGTCAAACCAGCTTTTCTAATTCTTATTGTAGGTGGTTCAACTTCTACATATTTTGATCGTTATAAGATGCATATTATTATCTGCAAAGTCTAGGTCTGCTAAGGTCACTATTGCTGCGTCCCATGTAACTTCTTAACACTTCATCTAGCGGTGCAAGAAACAGCAATGGTAATATAATGCATACTTCACCGACACCAAGTTTTGTATTGAATGCCGGCGACAGCTTTCCTTCGCATACTACCCTGAATTTGCAACTATTGTAACCGTTCTTTATAAGGTCTACAAGGTTTTGGGAGAAGCCCTTGTTCTTCAATGTTGCCTATATGTTGACGAGTCAAAAGCTTTCTCGTAGTCCACGAACTCCGTCGCTTGTTCCATTACGGTTCTTAACGTGTTTCCCTTTCAGTAGCCGTTGTATTTCTGTCTTAATGTTCTATCAAGTAGGTACATCATTGTTCAATTTCTTTTTCCTCTCCATTTTTGCTTTGGCTCCTCTTTTAATTTAACCTTAACAATCAGTGTTTTTGCTTGTTTGTGTTTGCTTTTCTATCGTCCTAGCTCGAGGTAAGCAGTTGGGACAGTTGCGTAACACCTTTTCCAGTGTCATGTATCTGGTTTTTGACAATGATGCATCGTCCTCAGTCTTGGGCAGCTATTTGGGTTGTACATCGCTCCAAATACTTAATTGTTTGTCAATATGAACTTTATGATAACTATCATTCATACAATTTGCTGCTATGTTGGCTTTTCTATTACAACTGTGACCTGCTACCTTCTTTCCTGAGTTTCCGCCCACTTTCACTTTCACTGGCTTGCATGTTAGGTAATGGTTTTCAGATGCTTTTGTTTGTTGTCTAACCACTCTAATCCACTGATTGCGTTTTTCATCTTTTAATTTTGTTTTAAATATTCAACACATATCTCTTTGCAAGTTGTTAGCTTTAATTGATTCGTCGGCTAACTCTCTCAAAAATATAATATTAAAGACTACGTGGATACAATTTCCGGGCGGACTAACTCATGGAGATGGCGTGCAGTTTTTTGAGTAATAGCATTTCATTAAATAGCTAAAAAGGGTTCCAACAAATCTTTTTTAATTGAAAAATTTGCTCTCCAAATGTAGGGTATTCTGTGTACTTTTAAAATATAGCTTAGATAAAAAAAGCTGTCCATATTAGTTTTGTTCATCTAGCTATTTAAATCTTGTTTTTTTGCCATTTTTATTTGTTGGCCCAAATATATAGATGCTTTTATCTGTTCCATATATGGGGTCTCCGTATCAAATGCATCTGTTGACTGTTTTTTGGAAAAGTGTTATTGCGAAGTGTAGTAGTTATATTCGCTGTTTTACGTACGTTATTTATAATAGTTCTCTTTCTTCTTTAGTTCACTCTTGGACGTAAGCTTCTCCTTGCCCCTTCCATTCTCCTCTATCTAAGGCTAGTCGATGTCAATTTTTACCTGCTCTTGCTTTCACGTCGTCTATTCACCGGATTAGTATCTTCTATACACTCTTTCCATGTGGTCTTGGCTTTCACCGTACTATTCGTTTCATCTCGTTTTGCTATATGCTCCTTGCAAGTTCAGTTTGAGATATCCATTCGTTCTATGACGTCGACTGTTGTTTATTACAAATTTTTTCGTTTAGCTATGTTCCATTCCTTCCAATTTATTAGCCAATTTGATTCTCATACTCATCGTTTTCCTTCTATAGATCATGACTGGAAGAAAGCCAGCGTTGAAAACTTCTCCTTTCAGGTTAATTTGAATGTCGCGGTTTTTTATGGCTTTAGCAGAGAGCAAATACTTAGCAGAGGCTTAGACACAGCCTTATACGTGTTAAACTGTCGCTTTCTAGAAGGCAGTAGTTCTGGCCACCTATCCAATGGCCGATACATTAAACCTCTTAGAATGCTATTATTGAGAAATGAGATTTAGACACACGTTGGCAGGCCAAATTTATTTTAGGGAAAAACGGTAATTAAATCACAAGCAATGTTCTTACGTGATGTAAGTAATTTACTTTAAATCACAATTAAGGCTTTACGAGGAAAGCTACTTTTATCCACAGCGGTAAAATAAAATTAGCAAAGTTAACGATTATTTTATAATTACCCACAAAACCTTTAGTCCTGCAATATTGGCGTGCTTCAGCTAGGAGCAGTCGAGAAATGGTCGGGTTTAAGAGCAATAGAATGTGGGTGTTGTAAGTAGCTCATAATTAATGTTCGGGAGACGCCACGCAGTAATACACTTCTGCCACTGGCGAATTTTACAAACTAATCCATCCATATTATACAGGGGGCGTACTATCCAGTTTCTTCCCAGTCCAGAACTTACTTTTGCGTTCATGTCCTCTGCAACATATGTTAAGCCTAAATTTGTATATTCTAAATCATTCCTGCGAATTGCTTTACACTACCAAAGAAAGAACTCAACAAAACAAACGAAAGTAATTTAAACAAATCTGTTGTTACTTATACTGGCTCTTGATGAGACCAGCGATCTCAGATAATATTTACCTTAGCAATTCCCTATGTGACGTTACTGTGTGTACAGTTTGACTGAGAAATTGGAATTTCTACCAGCAAGTGCAGGCTTTCATTTATCTAATTAAAATGACCTGTAATGGGTGTTGTTGCTTAATGTAAAACGTTAACATGCAAAATCTGATGGGTTCTCAACACATCTGACTTTACAGTTTTTCTATGCGCGCGTAGCGGTGCAATCAAGAGATGGTTTCACTTGACGATCATCTAACGCACTAATTTTGCATGTAATTACATGCTCTAAATGATAACAGCTCGTAATGCCTTGGCACTCGGTGGAGATGTTCGAGACTGGCGCGTACTTCTGCTTGCACGTGAAAAAAGATGCACATTTCCTTGAGTAAGGAGGGCTTTCATATTATCTTCCCCAGGTGGTTAGTTGACCATAAAGCTACCACAAACTCGTATGCGTGGGGACATAAGGGTAAGGAAGTCGAAAAGAGTGTATATTCACGAAATGAAACAGTGGTTGGCGAATCACAAACGTCGGCGAAAGAGAACACAACACCCCATTACTTAAAAAAGACGAAGAAGAGTAAAACTGTATGTCCGGTATTAACCGTAAGTGGGATAACACCCTTAATGAGCACAGCAACCCTCCCAAAATTAAAGCTGTTCCTTACGACACGTTTTAACCAGGGTCACAATTTGTTTCTTTCCTTTGATTCTCGAGCACTTTTTCCCATAAATACATAAATTTGAGCCGGAAAATGCAGCGCGAAGGTTGAGGTTGAGACCAATACTTTGCATTATGTTATTATAGCAGTTGGTTTAAAATGAACAAAGCCTAAAGAAGTTTGTAAGAGCGCTTTTAAAGTTGGTAAACACTCGATTTTCTAGTTCATAACTTAGAAAGATTTAGAGAAGTGGTAACTGTTTCTGTGATGTATGGGAATAGTATGAGATTGCAATGGTACCTCGTATTTCAAAATTAAATATCCCTATCAATTTTCTCTTTATGTTAAGTAATATGCCCGCTCCTTTAGTTCTATTTCTTGCGACATCTTTACAATGGGAAACATAGCAAGATCATAATAAAAATAATGCTTTATGTGTAGAGAATGCTTCGGACAAGAGCTAAATTTGACGTCACACATAGAATTCTAAAACTTTAAAGTAAATTTTTTCCCAGAATTCTATAAATAATAACAAGTATTGTTGAACATTCTTTACAAATAAGTGACTCGGAAGTAATAGTCGCTCTAGCCATTCAGCCTCAGCTCCATGTAAAGCAACTCTTGGTAAACGTCTAAGTAGACCCTTCTTTATTTTGGTTGACACACTGAACAGCAAACCATGCCATTACACAATGGATATATGTTTTGACAGTCTTTTTTAAATTGTATTTTCGTCTTCTAAAACAATTAATGCAATGTGATATCTAGCTATTTATATTTATTTCAATTAGCCACCTCAGATTCACCTATAGAATTTGGTTTACTTTTAACTTGTCACCTTTTACCGATAACTGAAATTAATAGTTTTAGAACTTACTAAAATAGTCATAAGTTACGAACTGAACTAGTTCAAGTTATGTATGTAGTACCATGCAATCCAGATTTCTTTTTCCTGGATTCTCCGCTGCGTAATACCTTATTATTATCATCACTACACTGTCATTCTGTTCTGAGTAGATCTGCATGAGGTGGAATACGTACAGTATAACCTCTATCTTGCAGAATGCATGTTGTTTTTAATGATTATCTTTAATAGGTAACTTCGAAATGAGGTTAAATTCACAATTTAAAACTATGGTTTGTCGATAAAAGTAGCGCTATTTTGAAAAAGTTGTACGAAACGGGACGACACTGTTTCTAGTTAAAAATGTTAGGACAGTTTAAGAATTGACGCCGCCGCTGACCTTTATGCATGCGGCGAGGGCACTTTACTGGAAAAAAGTGGCAAAAGTTATAGCGATAGAACCGAAGCCTGCAGCTAAGTTGCACCTCCTTTATTAGTTAAATAATTCATGTTGTCAATTACCGCCAACTTTGAATATGTTACACTAAGTTAAAAAATGCATGTTGTGATATATTTAGAAATTGGGTACCTATGCGGGAAATGTAGAACGCCATTTGCAACCGATTTCTGCTTTGACCCTAAGCAATTACAACCAGTTTTCTTATCTTGTGCTGTAATTCTGTGGAATGTTTACTTTTGTGTTTTATTTTCAATTTGCTCTGGGCAGATCAAATGCCCACTGCTCAGATTCTGAGTAATAACTCCAATACATAGACAGAGAAACACAGTAGAAACATAGGTTATATTGTTCTAAATAATTATAATTATTATATAATTAACCTAGATTCGATATAATAACGTATGTACAGTATGGTAATTATAAATAAAGTTTATTTCTGAACGATAAGCCTTGGACGCTGGCCCTGGTATATTCCTGTGTATATGAACCATAACTTGGTACGGCACGAGATTTCGATAAAATTCGCATAGCACAGCGGGGTAATTGAAATGGGCCGAGTCTGGAATTAGAAAATTTAAAGTGTCTACAAATGGCGGTGTTTACCTTTCGGTGTCAAAATTTTATTAGGTTTCTCGGGGGACAAATCAGGCGGTTCTGGTGTTCGAGGTAGCTGGGGCCACCTTGGTGAAGGCTCAGAGTGACGCAAAAGGCAAATTCGTACCGGGATGAAATTCAGTGTTCCCAGACAAATTGGGCCGGTGGTGTTCGGCCTCAATTTTGTGATTTTCTCAGAGTAGAAACGGAATCTGAAATTTGCTTCTAATTGGGCGGCAGTACCTCGCCGCTAGACAAAAAATGCGCTTTTTGCAGGTACGTTCTGCCCTTAGTTACTTGTGACTAGGAAATAACCTGGTACTCCAGAGATGCATTCGTCTTAACATGTTTGTACTCGATTGATTTCTGTATCGCTTCTCGTGTAATAGTGTCGGAACTCGGACTACAGATAAAAGGCCAGATTACAGGCAAATTTGGAGCGTTGTTTTTGGGACAGTTTAACATCTGCCTCAAAATAAAACGGTTATAACGGGTTCAGGAAAATATATACCATTGGGGTAGGTTAGCATCTGCCTCCACGCAGAATATTGGGGATTGTCTCTGTGGCAGGTCAACATCTGCCTCCGAAGAAACGGTTTCAAGAGGGTTCTAAATATTTAGAAGTTGGGCCCTTAGACTCAAGTTTCTTGCTGTTCGGAACGGCTCCAGCAAGCCCAACCGGACCTAAAGCTGGTAAGAGCTGCTGGCTGAGTCGCTCAATTGAAGTCTCAAGTGGCTTCAGCAAGCCAGGCGTCTTCATTTTATACTATTTTGGCCCCTTTTATCAGGGCTTTTTTCCAGGGAGGTTTGAGTGGGATTGCACCGAATTCTGCTTCACGCGACGTCGCGCATCGCTGAATTGATTTGCTTTATCTACAATCCGCACGTAAGTAAAATGCAAGTCTTAATTGTGACGAATTAGGGGAGTATAAATTTCCAGAATAATATTTATGCTTTAATAGAATTTTGTTCAGGTCCTAACGCTGCAGTGTAATGTTCGTGACGTCAGCGCATGCAGGTACTTAAGGATACTTTATTACGTCCTCAACATTAGCAGCTGTGATTGGTGAGAAATTTGTTTTTTGTTGTTTCAACACAGCCGTTTCAGAGAAATTACGACACAAGGTAGGTCATATCTTGAAGCTAAAAACATTTCTTGTAGCCGAATGGAAAACTTCCTGGTGAGAATCCCCGCATTCTATTCCCGGCAAACACATCAGATGGCGACTACATAAAATCATTTATTTGTCACCACATCCGTTGCAGTGTACATTTTGTTTGGATTATCGTGACCTAGCTTACGAACCTTCCCTTTCAAATGAGATCATTCGAACATCTTTTAGGTTTATTTATGTAAAGTGTGAGTGTGTTTGGGACAGACCATATAATCTTACAATCATATTTTTATTGGTTGAACATATTTCGGCATCTTTATTTCTTTTACAAAGCAACATATAAAAGATGTTTTCCACAACTTGTGGCTTATACTTCTGACAGTTTCATATTAGCGTTCACTCTTTAAGTGTCAGTGATTTTGCTCAGGATTGATTTGCAAAGATTTAACCATTTATACTCAAGTAAGCGTTTTAATAAAAAAAAATTCAGTATCTGTAGTAGTGAAATATATCAGAGAATGTTTCGAAATTTTAAGGAAAATTAAAGTTCATACTAAGTTCGTTTGGCTTATTGAATTCCATAACTAGTGCATTAATGTAATTGCGCTCTGCTATTAACAAAAAATGATACAGTTGAAGAAACCCACTTGACACGTATTCTGATTAATGAATTAAACACTCAATAAATTGGATTCAGCACTTAATGTCAAACTAGTAGTTTTTAAAACACAGTTTGATGTCCAATGACTGATGCAATAGTAGAGATCCACTAGCGTTTAAACTGCAAGCTAACGCACTTAATAAGTGTATTTATAAACTGCATATTATTTAAATGTGCCTGATAGAGATAATGCAAGCGTCCATACCAACTTCATATCACTCTCCTTGACAAATTCAATGTTTCACTTTTTGTAACTAAGTAAGTACTATTTATCTTTCAACTAGAAGCGTTGCAACATTTATATTTCATACTTCAATTTCATTTCTAAATTTGAAGCAATAGTTAAAATTAATCAGCTTACGTTCCCACCTAACATGTTTCGATTTGTAAATGTATTTAAAGTCTTTTTACCCTTACAGGCTTTACAAAAATGGTTTGGAGCAGACTTGTTCGTACAAAAAATGCACTATAAGACAGTAACAGTTGCGAAAGTCAACAATAGAGTATGTATGGGAGTCGTTTCTTCGGTATTTGTAACTTTCATTATGGTTTATGTTCGTTCTTTGTTCTTATATTCAAGTTTGCATAGTCAGGATTTGCTTGTGTGGTTTGTGGTTATCTTTGGTATATGTATTATGATTGTTACAATTGCAGTATACGTCTTTCATAACTATTTAGTTAAAAATAGATTGGTCAGTGCGTTGAAATATATCAAAATTGTCGACAAAAGGATGTGCGAGATAGGAATCAATGTGAGCACCAAATTCGGTAGGTCAATTGCACTGATATGGATATCAACTGAATTGATGTGGACAATAATATATTACGCAAACCTCATAACTGTTACAACATCTATTAATTACCGTGTGCTACTTGCCATGAATCTAACTGGTTACATTTACAAAATTGCTATAAAAGCTAGTTCATACTCGTGGCTATATGCGATGACGATTAGATTTCACCAGATAGCTAGTTTTACCCGCAAAGATTCTTTGCTCTCCAACTCGAGCACTTCTATTACAGGTACAGCAAACATATACTTAGATTTATGTAACATTACTGCTTCTGTCAACGGTGTTTTCCACTTCATATATTTGATTCACATATTTTCTGAGTTTGCTGTCTCAGTATTATATATTTTCTACCATTTTGCCGATGTATACTATATTTTTAATGTTACGGTTTCCCCTGAAGTGTATAATTATAGCTGTTGTGAGTGAAGTAACTTTAAATGTCATACATTTAATGATTTTAGCCCATCTGTGTGCAACACTTGTTGGTCAGGTAAGTTTAATGCTATTTTAATAGTTGAAAATTTTTTGTGTAAATATATATGCTCTGGCATAGTATTAAATGAACAAATGTATTAAAAGATAGGTAAATATACCTTACTTAGATTTACTAGCTCAGTAATAATACAATTTCATTAACATGGCAATATTTGGATTATTATTGATAAATAAAACTAACAATGGAAATCTTCAGGAAGCCAATTTACTGTCTGGCCATTCGCATAACGGTAAATTTATTAGTGAAGCAAGAAGGGTATGTACAAGCAGCTGGGTGACCTGTAATTAAAGGACTTGTATAATGCATAAGAAAAGTAGGAAAAAACGATGTTGAAATGGAGTTTAGTTGGATAAGGGTGCAGCAGAAATGAGAAAGTTTTGGCTTATGGACGTTTAATTGTGCAGAGGCGGGCTATAATGTATGGGCGTTATTGGAAGTTGTAAAGTATTTTTGAAGATTTATATTTTGATATTTAAATAGATAATTTAATAAATGTAATAACGTAAAATTTAATTAATATAAGTCAAAACTTTAACAGTAACTGGAAATATTATGTAGCTAGGATAGGTGATAGTAGATTCTTGGAATTAAAAAATATTTTCAGTAAAATAAATTACACACTTCTTCCTCTTCTTCCGTAAGTTAGGAAATCTTTTCTGTTTGATTGATCTTTCTATTTGGGTGGTCGTTCTGGCGATTTTCTTTTCTCCGGTCGTTTATTAAGTTTAGATGGCATATCTATTAGTTTCACCGCTCTGGGTTGCACCGTCTATATTTTTCAATGTCGGTGGTGCAGGCTGGCATATATTCGCGGATTCACGGCCTTCCTGGATTTTATCAGCGGAGGCAAACGACTCTCGAAATGGTGTTTTTTTTGTTCGAACCGCTGTTTCATTATGCGTACGAATGTCCTGTTTAGCCATTTTACTTTTTTATTTATTTTTGCGTACTCCACCAAATTTCGTTTTGCCTCGTTGATTAGAGATAATATTTCTTCAACTAATAATAATAATAACAATAATAAACAGACCTACTATAATTACTGTCAACTCCGAGAACATTCCGGAAATTACTGAAGGTGAAATAGAGCTAGCACTTAGAAGTATGAAAAGAGGGAAAGCACCGGGAGCAGATGGAATATCTATAAAAACTATAAAATGCGGAGGAAAACATCTATTTCGGGAATTACAGCGACTATTTAATGTATGCCTTCATACAAGAGCGATTCCAAATGGAGCAATAATCATTCTTCTATATAAAAAATCTGGTGTGATACACTCACACAACTTCCTTTTACAGTGATCTTATAATTAGTCAAACATTTCACTTTTAATTTTTAACCATTTGTTAAAAATTTTCAAAAATTACAAATTCTACAAAAACGGTACAAAATCGAGTGTTAGTTGAAGAGACAAATTTTATCTAGAATTTTAAGGTGAATTCAAAAATGTAATAATATACCGGGTGTTTTATTTAAAATAGGAGTTAATAAAAAAAATAGAAAAAAAACAAAAGAAACCCACTTTAGAAGTATTCAACTGGAAAATCACCTATCTCACATCAATACACATTAAAAATGTAAGAAAAATGTAAAATTTAAAAAAAATCGTTAGAGCCGTTTTTTAAAAAATCGAAAAAAACTGAAAAATCACAAGAGTAAACACCTACTTCTGGTTATGCGATTTTCTTCAAAAGCTTGCTGTCTCATCTACATAGTACACAAAACTTATATATGAAGTTTCAATGCCATACCTCTTTTCGTTTTTGAGATATTCTGTTCACAGACACACACACAGACAGACAGACAGACAGACACACAGACAGACAGACAGACAGACCAATGAAAAAAAATATGTTTTTTGGAATCAGGG
Organism: Agriotes lineatus; assembly: GCA_940337035.1. NCBI lineage: Eukaryota > Metazoa > Arthropoda > Insecta > Coleoptera > Elateridae > Agriotes > Agriotes lineatus. The sequence continues at coordinate 35,487 of CALNHX010006814.1, forward strand.
GACTCTAAAACGTGAAGATCTGTTGATAACTCAATTTCGAATTTTTGGGGTGAATCCAATACTTCCTTTATAGTAGTAAAAGGAAGTAAAAAGGAGATGCATCAAATTTAGATAATTATAAGCCAATAAGCTTGCTATCCCACATTGTGAGTTTAATTTTCTGTATTTCGCCCTTTTCCACCTTTTTCCCCAATTTTTCGTATTTTCCCCGTTCATTTAAGCCTAAATTAGAAGCTTAGTTGTGTTTCAAAACTTGATTCCATTCGTTTTAAATAGTAGCGCTTCTCGGCTTACTTTGGACTCACCGATTCAAGTTTATTTATGCGTGTTCTAAACATAGATATGTTTTCTGCACCGGATGAAGTGACGTAGTCCGCTTATCGTATCTTAATTGCCGCTCTGAATGCCTATTGTCTGCGGATTTGTCGTCAGGCAAGCCAGAAGTTCCCCGAAGGCGTAGGCATATTACTGAGTTAGGATTTTACCATACTGGAACTTTTCCGCAGGGTGCATAAGCTGAACAGAGTAAGAAGCTAAGTAGAGCGTGCGCCATACCACTTAGTTTTAAAGTTTCCTCCCGGAGAAATTTATTTTGATCCCCGCTGCCGTATTAAGAGAGTCGAGAACGGTGTCGTTCATTCCGCGTCCCCAGCAGTCTTGGCTGTTGGAGCGCGCTGTGAAGTATTTCGTTCAATTAACTGTGTGTTTTTCGTTCATTTTTGTGCCCTCCGAAGAAGTTGAACTGTTTCGTTTCGCTTTGTGGCAATCTTTAGTGTTTCGTCGTGATGTGTGCAACAGCTGCCGGGAGTTGAAGAGAGACAAGTAAGTTATTTGTGGTTGAAGAATCTTTACCGGGAGGTTGCGAAACCTCCAACTACCGCTTCGTCGGATCAATTCCCGGATTCTCGAAGGTACCGGCTTTATCTTACCAAGACGTGATGTTGTATCTCGCAAGTTGGAGTTTCGTTTTGTCGTTACTTTATTGGACGTTTCTTTCCGGAGTCTATTCACCCGTTGAGGGGATTATTGTCGTCTCAACTCATGGCTGTAGTATCCATCATCTCGAAGCCCTGTTCCCGCTCCCGGAAACACCCTTTTAAGCAGTTGCTGATTTTACCAGTTGCTGGCAACTTCGGTGGACATCAATGTTGACTTTCCTGGATTCTGAAAACCAGGTATTTATTCCTAGTTATTTACAGTGCATTTTAAACCCTTTTGTACCGTATGATACGCACCTAGTTTGAGATTTTATGTTTCGCTTCTAACGAACTTTCGAGAAATATCGCCGTAGTAGATTTTGTTGTTGTTGCATTCACGATTGCTGATGTCACTATTGTAAGTAAACGTTGTTCCTGTCAAGTAATTTTAAAGCTACTAACCCATTTATTGGATATCATGTTTGTGCAATTATTTCAGATGTTTTTAACTAAATAGATTTTATTTAATTAAGTATTTGGTGCATTACTATTTCATATATCAACTGTTGCCTGCGTATCTGTGTTGTGTTTTCTTTGTAAATAATGCAGGAAAGTTTGAGAGAAAATAAACTAAAGGTAACTTTACTGATGATGCCGCTGGTTGAAATCGAACACTGCAAACACCCCTTATGGTTTACACTTTTATGTAGGCTGGTTTATTAACAAAAGTGGTTGGGTTAAATATTTAACACCTGTATTTCCTTTACCGTATGCCGATGATACGGTACTGATAGCTGATAGTCTGGAAGGGCTTCAAGAACTCGTCAATAGGGTCAACGATATAAGTAAAGTATATGGGTTAGATCTTGGCACTCGAAAGACCAAATATATGATAATTAGTAAGACAACAATCCAACAAAGCACACTTCTATGTAACAAAGAACATATTGAAAGGGTTAACAGCTTTACGTATCTTGGTTGTAACATTAATGACACATGGTACCATTATCGAGAGTTCAAACGCCGAATAGAAATGGCAAGAGCAGTATTTATCAAAATGAAACCGCTTCTTTCCTCTAGAGATCTTAGCGTGGAACTCAAACGACGCATAATAAAGTGTTATGCTTTCTCAACATTGTTATACGGCGCAGAAGCTTAGACGCTCTCAGAAGCAACAGAAAAACGTATTCAAGCCTTCGAAATGTGGGCTTACCGGCGAGTACTAAGAATATCCTGGGTCGATAGAATCACCAACCAAGAAGTCCTCAGAAGGATTAAATGTCCACCTGAACTTATGCCATGAATCAAAAAACCTAAAATGGAATACTTTGGACATGTAATGAGAACTTCCAACAACTACCGGTTGTTACAGGTTATAATACAGGAAAAGGTGGAAGGACGAAGAGGGCCAGGAAGGAGAAGAATCTTTTGGCTCGCAAACCTCAGAAAGTGGTTCGGAATGACATCTGTCGAACTTTTCCGTGCAGCAGCTAATAAAGGGCGGATAGCCATGATAGTAGCCAACATCCGGAATAGATAAGGCAAAGGAAGAAGAACATTTTCTTTACCGGATCGTAGCCCTAATCTAAGTATACGTAAAGAACCCGCTCTTCTCCCTGAGCGTTTTAGCCGGGAAAACCTTTGTTGCAGCCTATCGTAATGGCGTTAGGGCAACGAATCTGTGCAATTTTCCCGATTTTGTAGTGATGTAGCTTTTATGTGGTAACAAACTGACGGTTTTGTCGAGTCGAGTGTAGGATGTAACAAACTGTTTTGTGTCGTTAATACCGTTTTTGGCTGTAACAATATCTACAAGCTATTGACAAGAATAATAACCAATCGTTTGACCACTAAGTTCGACTTTTAGTAACCTAAAGAACAGGCCGGATTCCGGAAGAATTTTAGCTGTAATGACCACTTACAAGCAATTCTCAATCTGATTAAAAAAGTTAGGGAATACCAGTTACCGCTCTGACTAGCCTTCGTCGATTATCATAGAGCTTTTGACAGCATCGAAAATTGGGCCTTCCTGATTCTCTAGCCAACGCAATAATTGATCATAGATACACAGCTCTAATTGAAAATGGAAAAAGTCAATATTCATCGAGATGTAAGGCAGGGAGACCCGATTTCTCTAAAGCGTTTGAATGAGGCTTTGGGGGACATATTTAAAAACTCAATTGGAGCAAGAAAGGAATAAACATTTCTGAAGCAACGCTTAATTATCTGCGTTTTGCCGATGACGTCGTTATAATAGCAGAATCCCCGGAAGAGCTACAAACAATGTTGAATGAACTAAGTGATGTTTCTAGAGAACGAGCTTTAGAAATAAATAAAAGCAACACAAAATGACAAATGAAGTTCAGGTTAATGCTTTACAACACAGAGATAGAGGAGCTGGAAAAATACATTTACCTTGAACAAGAAATCAGGATGAAGAAAGATAACTTAAAATCTGAACTGAATAGACGTGTTAGACTGGGATATACAGCGTACGGAAGATTGGGTTACATAATGAAGATGAATATTTCACAAAAACTAAAAGCCAAGAGCTTTAACGAATGCATACTTCCTGTGCTATTGTACGAAACAGAAACCTGGGCCTTCAGCAAATCAATTATCAGGAAAATGGCTGTCACACAATGGACCATACAACGCAAAATGGTGGGAGTACCTAAAAAAGACAGTAAGTGAAATACATAGCTACGTAGTTTATCAAAAGTGGACGAGATAGTGGAGCTCATGGCGAAACAGAAGTGGCAATGGGCTGGCCATAGAGCAAGATCGCAAGATAGATGAACAAAAATTTGACTCAACTGGAGGCCATAGGTGCAGAAAACACCAACTGAAAACCTCAAACGCGTTGGGCGGATGATATGAAGAAAACGAGCGATTTCAACTGGTAGAACATAGCGCAGAATAGATCGAGGTGGAATGATGTTAAGGAGGCCTATGGCCACAAATGGACTGAGAAAGGCTGAGAAGAAGAAGAAGATTGTATTCACTATTTCTCTTTCTTTTTTCATCTGACGTATGGCTTCTTCGTTTGTTTTTCTCTCCGTCCACGATATCTTCAGCATACGTCGGTACACCCATAGTTTAAAAGCCTTGATTTTGTCAGTATCTCGTTTTTTAAGCGTGCATGCTTCCATTACGTATAGGAGAATTGAAACGACGTAGCACCTCATGAATCGAGTTCGAATTTCTATGTTTAAATCTCTGTTGCATAATAAACTTTTCAATTTCACAAAGACAACCCTCGCCATCGTCATCCATGATCTTATTTCTTGTGTTTGATCGTTGTTAAGGTTTTTATGGTCCCCAAATATTTATACTTATCAACTCTTTCAATAGGGATGTTGTTTATTATTAAATTTGCTGCAATATTTGGTGTTTTGGAGATTACCATAAATTTCGTTTCTTTAATGTTTATTTTTAATCTGTAGTAAAAGACATTTGTACCGTTGTTAGAGTTTTGCGGATTCTGCACTATTTGAAATCTTCTTGTAATCTGTGCTATTGCTTTATCTGATATCTGTACGGAATACTCAACTGATAATTATACAATGTGATATTTGCATTATGGCGTTATTTTTTGTTTGTTACTGCTACCTGTGATTACTTGAAGCTTTTTTTTCAGTAAGTCTGTACTGCTGGAGTTTACGAATTCTCGTTGAATGTCTGAACACATTCGTCGTAATTAGAAAAATTCGTTGCCGCTTCCCCAGTTTTGTTTTATTAATCAATTTTAGAACTTAAAGAATCGCATTCCGTTTTCATTGAGCTAGCGGCCGGCAAGTATGTTCAAGTAGGTACTCACAAGATTGTTTATTTTCTTGAGAGAATAACTTTGTTATGATAACACGTTTTGTTTTACAAATTCGAGCTAGTCTTTCTTGGTCAATTCACTCTAGATGACCATTCCGCTCCCTTTTTCTTTTCTTGGCCCATTTTGCTACGTTTTGTATATTGCATATTTTTTACTTCCTTTTACTACTATAAAGGAAGTATTGGATTCACCCCAAAAATTCGAAATTGAGTTTTCAACAGATCTTCACGTTTTAGAGTCCCCTGATCCCAAAAAACATATTTTTTTTCATTGGTCTGTCTGTCTGTCTGTCTGTGTGTCTGTGTGTCTGTCTGTGAACAGAATATCTCAAAAACGAAAAAAGGTATGGCATTGAAACTTCATATTTAAGTTTTGTGTACTATGTAGATGAGACCGCAAGCTTTTGAAAAAAATCGCATAACCGGAAGTAGGTGTTTACTCTTGCGATTTTTCAGTTTTGTTTCGATTTTTTCAAAAACGGCTCTAACGATTTTTTTTAAATTTTACATTTTTCTTACATTTTTAATGTGTATTGATGTGAGATAGGTGATTTTCCAGTTGAATACTTCTAAAGTGGGTTTCTTTTGTTTTTTTTTCTATTTTTTTTATTAACTCCTATTTTAAATAAATCACCCGGTATATTATTACATTTTTGAATTCACCTTAAAATTCTAGAGAAAATTTGTCTCTTCAACTAACACTCGATTTTGTACCGTTTTTGTAGAATTTGTAATTTTTGAAAATTTTTAACAAATGGTTAAAAATTAAAAATGAAATCTTTGACTAATTATAAGATCACTGTAAAAGGAAGTTGTGTGAGTGTATCACACCAGATTTTTTATACTTTTGTTAATTTGTCTGTCCTGTAGTTTTAAGCCTAATATTGATCGTAGTACTATCATTTCTGTAATTCTCACTTTTTACTTCTCTCGTCTAAATAATAAAATAAGTACTGCATCTCCGGGAAAATCACCTTTAGAGATTTCTTCATATCTTCCCGTTTAAGGTTCCCAAAATGCAAAAAACAAGTTTTTTCAATTCCGTCTGTTTATCTGTTGCCGGTATAACTCCAAAACTATTTGTTTGGGGAAGACGATATTTTGCATGCAGATTATGTGCCTCCCTATACAAGATGAGCACCTTAAAACATTAAATTCTACCTCTTTTTCTTTTAACTCAAGAATTATTACTTAAATACATGTAATATTTTGCACATAGCTGAGGCTTTTACGCTTGAGGAAAAAGGATATATTTTGGAGACAATATATACAGAGTGAGCACCTATAAAAATGTTGTTTATTTTTGCTTTAACTGAGAAATAGATAAAAGTAATAATTTGCACATACTTCAGGCTTTACCCTTTATGAAAATGGGACCCAACAGATACAGAATAAATATTGTAAAAAAGGGGCAACGAATAAATGCGTAGTGTTTAATGCAGCTGCATGGCACATATTCGAAGGATCTTATGTCTGCTTCTGTAACAGACGGTTGGGCGTTAAAATACCATTCGTAGGCGTTGAAGTTCGAATCCTACCGCCGGTAATGTTTTTTATTTGAAAATTAATGTAATACGCATTATCAAGTGTTTCTTTTGATGTTTCAGTGTTATTGGAAACGTTAAGATATTTTTACCCTTAGTTTCCTTTTATTTTTAAGAAAGTTTAGTGTCACAACGTGCACTTCCGAGAGAGGTTCTGAGTAAAACCTTTTACAGATTTTTGTTTTATTCTTTTTGTCTCGCTCTTGTCTTTGTTGTATATTTTAATACAGGTCACAGGTCTAAGGATTGCGATATGGATTTTAGCTTTGCTCTTTATTCTCATGCATTTGTTGTTTCAAATCGTGTTTATTAGGCATCCTGCTGTCTATATTGCTTTTATTGACTGTCGTTAAACATCCGTGATCTACTACTACTTATATTAACTCCCAAATATTTAAAACTCATAACCTGTTCGATTATTGATCTTTTCCATATTTTAGGTTAAATTGATCTAATAGCCTTAGGACGTTGTCTCCGTTGTTGGATAATGGCACCGGATCATTCGCGTAGTATATGATATTAACGTTTGAATGTCCTATTCTTTACCCTGTTTTGTTTCGCACAGATCTCATTATCTTATTTATTATTATGTTAAAAAAGAACTCAATGAGTCACCGTGTCGAATTCCTGTATAGTAGCGATGTGTCGATCCGGTCGGATTCGATACAAAGGATCGAATCCGGGGCAGGATCGATTTGGATCGAGTCCAAGTTCTGTTCTGGATTCGTTCCGAGGAACGAAAAGGTCGCGAGGCGTTAATTCTCGAGGACATTCATTCCTTTGGCATTCCGTTATTCAATCCATTTCAATACAGAATACAATACAATGTGTTGATAGGGAACAGCAAATGATGATGGTGTTCGTTTTAGAGGCCTGACGTCGACAGGCGACACATGATACGGCCGAAGCACAGTATATATATTTGTAAACTGTGGCCGAAGTTGCATGCTTTTTTATCAGTTACCAGTGATTTATGACTTTTGGCGGGTTTGTACGTGCCCAATTAATGTTTAAGACATATAAACATACTGAATTACCGACTGCGTGGCCACTCACCAAAACAAAGTTACGCGCGTTGTTCGTTCCGGGTCCGGAATGACCGAGGACCCCGGGTGTCTGAAATGCACATTCAATTTCGATGTCGATCCGAGGATCGAATCCGATGGACTCGATCCACTTGCGGAATGGGATTGGAATGAACGAGTCCGCAAAAGTATCGAAACTTCCCATCACTACTGTATAGTAAATATATGTTGTGTTGTGAACACTTCGTGTACACATCCCGGGTTTAATACCTTATCTTGAGATATCATACAATTAATAATTTATTTCGCTATGAAGAAGTGCGCTCTGTTACACGTTTGGTTTTATTGGAAATAAATCACGCATTTGTGTCTTTTTATTTCTATAACATATTACAGCTTATCAAAGAACCTGCGTCGGTTAAATGTGTTTTTAAAATAATACTCTTCTCAGTTTAAGTTGAGATTACCAGATTACTGGAGAATTTTAGATTCACAAGTTGATGATTAATTAAGTTGGCGGCGCCGTTATTTGCTTTGATCATTCTAGCGTAACCCACCCCTTTTCCGGAGTAGCGCAGCTAGCCGTTGCACGTTATTGCTTATAGTCTATTGTGGGTTTTTATAGCTTGCTATCGTGCTGATTTTGAAAAGTTGCAAGATTATCATTAGTGTATTCTTTCTACTGAATTTTAGAGCCTCACAAAATGGACTTATAAGTTTTTGGAAACAAAATTTTTAATTGCTTCATGTTATTAACTAGTTACTTAGAAATTTTACAGTTGTCAAAAACATTTAACATGTATTTTGTTTAATCTACATTCTACATTGGAAATCTAGTAGTATTTGAACTACCGACTACAACACTTAATCAGAATAAGGCAAGTCTTATTGAAACTACTGTTATTACTATTATTATGTTTTCAATTAACGCTAGTAGCAAATGCAAATAACTACACCACCGTTCTTGGTAAATTAAATGTGAGATTATTCTTTCACCTAACCACATACCGTAGATATAGAATAACATTCAATCAATAAATATAAAAACTAAGTATTGGAAATTATATGACCACTTAGCAAATGAGGACGAACTCAACGGATAATTTATGAATCTTTAAGGTAGTGCTATTTAATCGCTTCAACCAGAAGTATTGCAGCATTTATATTTCACATTTCAATTTTATTTCTAAGTTAAAAACCCAAAGTTAGAAATGAATCACTTAACCTGTCCATCTAAAATGCTTCGCTTTAGAAATGTATTAAAAATATTTCTTCCTTTACATGCTTTACAAAAATGGTTTGGAGTAGACTTGTTCGTACAAAAAACGCACTCAAGGACAGAAACAGTTTCGAAAGTCAAGAACAGAGTATATATGGGTGTCGGTTTCTCGGTTTTTGCCACTATAATCGTGGTTTATGTTCATTCTTTCTCTTTAAATACAAAATTGTATGGTAAAGACCTGCTTCAGTGGTTTGTTACGACCTTTGGTACATGTATTATGATTGTTACAATCACAGTATACTTCTTGCACAACTATCTTGCTAAAAATATATTGGCTAATGCGTTCAAATACATTAAAATCGTTGACAATAAGATGTGCGAGATAGGAATCAACGAGAGTAGGAAATTCGGTAGGGCAGTTGCATTGATATGGATATTCATTCAATTGCTATGGACAATAATATATTACATAAATGTTACAACTGTTTTAAAGTCCACACATCTTCGTATAATATTTACCATAGATCTAACTTGTTACATTTGCAAAATTTTCATCAAAGCTCGTTCGTACGCGTGGTTATATGCTGTGATGTTTCGATTTCACCATCTAGTTGGATTTACCCGCGAAGTTTCTTTACTTCCTAACCCGAGAATTTTTATTACAAATATAGCAAACATACACTTAAACTTATGTAAAATTACTGCTTGTGTCAACGACGCTTTTCAATTTATATTTTTGATTCACTTATTTTTCGAGTCTGCTATGTCAGTACTATATATTTTCTATTATATTGCCGATGTATATTTTTGTAATCTAACGATGGCCACTGAAGTGTATATAGCTTTTATAAGTGAAGTCATTTTAAATGTAATACATTTGTTAACCTTAGTCTATCTTTGTGCAACACTTACTGATCAGGTAAGTTTTCTATAAGAGTTGCAATGTTGTTGTTTGTAAATGTCAGTGCCCAGAGTTGTTCACTATAGTTTCCCTAATAATTTTAAAATATTGTAATGCTACGAAAATATATTTGAGGGCTCGCCAGTTAAGCCCAGTGGAGACGGTGTGCAGTTCTTTAAATAATGTAATTACAAAATAACAGGAGTGCCAATAAGATTTTCAATTACAACAAATACACTCAGATAAGTCAAGAACTTAGAAACTCTGATTAATTACAGCAGTCGCTAACACAATATCTGAAACACAGAAGATAGCAGTAACGAAATCAGACAATGAATGATATAAACAATGCATTGGATTAATTAAAAAACGCTGCATAAAGTAATCAATACAGAAGTTTTACAAATTTGTATTATGCGATACTTACTCGAAAAGGGCACCCCAATTTAAAGCTATTATATCAGTAATTAGGACGATACAAATACACCAACTGATATATAATCAATAAAATATGCAATTATATATTAAATACGATCGCCAGCGTGGCCGAGCGGTTAGAGAGTTCGACTGCGGTGCCACGGTACGGGGTTCAATTTCCACATCTGGCAACTGGCCAGCTACCCAGTGACTTGGGTACCAAAACCACGGGTGTGGAAATAGGGAAAGTAAGGCAGTTGTCGAAGGCGTGATGCAAACTACATCACCCAGTATGCCGTGAACAGTGTGCCAGATGACTCGCCGAGTCTCAGACCATACTCCTACGTGTGGTATGAAGCGCCCTAAAATGTTTTTACATATTAAATACAGCTACAATTTATTTTACCGGGCTTGTGGTACTAATATCATTAACACAACTTATTGTGTTGCACTACTTTACTGACAACCTTACGCTTGTGCTAGAAGTTAGATACATGGCTCCAAACAGGATGCAAGCTGCGGTTGCAGGATGTAAAAAAGATGGCCCTAGACAGGCTCAAAACTGTTGCCGCCGGCAGTCGCCGCATACGTCATTCACGAAGCCCCCCGAGAATGATGCCCAAACTCGAACTAGATTCTGATGGTGCAGTAAGATCGCAGAAGCCTCCAAAACCCCTGAATGACATTTGCAGCTAAATTCTCTAGCAACCGGAGTCGTTGGTGATTTGAACTATGCAAGTGACTCTAAAAACCCCGAAAAAGACCACCTGATTACAATTACGTTATCACAATTTAAAATTGAAGAAATTGCACTTACCCTGTGTATTACAAGCGATTATAACCAGACCTAGGACGCGGACATGTCCCAAAAAGTGCCCAATGTTCGAACCCGCATACCAGCCAAGCTTCCACAAATCAAAATCCAACGAAATCTAAAGCTAACACCTAAACTTGAAGCACATTCTGTAATCCTCGCGAAAAAGACGCTATATTTTTTCAGGCAATCGAAAACAAAAACCTTGTTATCAAACAGCTGCTCTGCCTACCGGTAAAACAGATCACAACCCAATTGCTAATGCTGGGTTTACAAAACGACCTTGTCCTAATGAAGGAGCTTTTACACAACCATGAATTATACACATAACAAATTGTCATGTTAGTTACACCTTCGACAAGTAACAACTTGTTTTATTATTTACAAACAGGCGATAGCATAAAACTAACCGCTTTAAATTCTAATCGCAAACGGTTATTATGACGTAGTAGGTACTTCTAATTATTATTTTCACAAAATTTCATCTAAAAGATTTTAGGCAGACGCTTAATTTAGTACTATAAAGAACGTTGGGATACATTAGTATTATTCGTTGTATACTCTACAACTCTCAATAGTTGTAATTTATTTATTACAAGAACTTCGAAATAGAACGCCTGCTTTTTATTTGGAGCAATTTCCCAAATTAGTTTAACAGTGGATGCTACAAACACGGATATGACCGACCCTATTTAAATTGTTAATAACTGTTTCAACTTTTAAAATATTTTAAATTTTATTATAAAAACTTGCCAATTTTAGTTACAATATAATGTATTTATTAAAAATAATATGTTTTGAAAATAACATCACTCAAACTCAAACTTCATATTCACACTAATACAGATTAACCAAATCCTTAATTTCATTAAATTTATCAAGTTAGGCCTATCAGACAGAACTCTTCGTCGTATTTTATAGGATTTAAAATTTCATCCTTACCAAGTTCAAGTCGTGCACCAATTATTAGGTACCACGAGATTTAGAAGTTTGGGTTACGTTTTGTGTACAATTCCTTCAACTTCTGAATAATAACCAAATTAATTTGGAGCAAGTGCTAATATTTTTAATAAATAAATTATATTGTAGCTAAAATTGGGAAGTTTTTACTTAACATTTTTGAAAAAATTAAAAATACTTTAAAATTTGAAACAGTTATTAACAATTTAAATAGGGTCGGTCATTCTGCCGGACCCTGTAGTAATATAACAATTTCTGTCACATTTAAAATGTGGTTTCGCCAATTCAAGCAGATATTTAATACTATTGTTACCCGATGTAACAGTAAATCGTCACAAAAACGAAAATCGTTCCTAATATTAACGGCATAGCTGGATACACAATACACATACAGTGTGTTTCGCTACTTATATTTTCCTTGTTTATTTTCCAATCGATTTTAAATTTGGGTTAATTATACTACTCTCTGAAGTACTTACTTTTATCATTTTTACGTAATTTTTGCTGCCAACCAGTAGTCAACTGCCATAAAAATAAATGAAAAATGCCCAATAAAAAACAAATAGCTTAAAATCTTGGATTTTGCCTATATTTGCATTCTGGTAAGCTGTTTTTAATAACTTTTCATATAAAACTAGGTCGACTACAATTTCTTACTTTTTGATTGCAGTGGACCATTGGATTGCAATAAAAGATGAAAGGAATCTCTTTAAAAGACGTGCAGTTCTTTAAGTACTAACAGTTAAATGAAAAAAAAAATCCAAAATGAGCGCCAACAAATCTTTTCATTAACGACAACCGTATTCAGGTATCACAAAGAGTTCGTAAATTGCAGTCGAATAAATATTCTGAAAAAAAGGTCAAGACAGGCACAGTAGCAGTAACAATAGCCAAACCACGATTTCAGTATGATATCGTACAAAGTACAGATGATTATTTGCTAAACATAGGTTAACGTAGAGTAATAAATCTGTGCCAAAGTTTAAGGTGCTCCCCAGAACACATAAATCTACTGGCGGGTAAGTTACCATATACAGTAATAGAAAAAGAAAATGCCCAAAATAGGACCACAAGCGTCTTAAATATGGTAAGAAGGAACTTTAAACGATTTATCCCGTAAAACGGGTACGTGCGCGAAGTAAAACCAGCGTGCTTCCAAGATCCGTACAAAAATTGACGCTAGAAAGAAATTCTCACCAAATTGCCAAACTATAATATTTCGCTTTCATCAGCGAAGGCAAATTCCACCATAACGAGGACCGAACGCCTGCAGAAACGTGGACCATTATTGAGACGCTAACTGCAGGCCATGAGTACACAAAGAAAAACGCCGAAAAACAAAGGCCACCATTATCGCATTCCAGTACCGAAAACCAAAATGCAAGCAGGCGGAAAGCGCACGATATTTATATCATGTACTACAGACATCGGAAAACATAGACAGCGCACACGCAACTCCGAAATTGTAAAGACGCTTTCTTAAAGTAACGGGGTGTCCGAAAATATAATGCTAGACTTGTGGCGAAAGAGTGTCTACAAAGGAATAGATTAGACTTTAATAAAACATGTGCAGCAGTGGTTAAGTTGACAACCTTTTGAACCGTATTGGCAATAGGAAATCAACATGATTATTTTTCATCAGGGTAAAGGTACGGCATTTATTTAACCTTTTCGTTGGGCACCAAACTGAAGCGTGGCGTTTCTATACTCTTTTATTATTTTAATTTTGATTGCCCTTGAGTTGCTAGCTAGCTCAGACGTCAATGCACAAGATCCGTCTATTACGTCTGTTGTGGCAATGGGCATGCCAACGCAGCTTTAGTACGAGCTTGTCTCGTACACACCTTTAATTCTGAAAATGAATATTCCAACCACGCTAGGATTAAAAGCCAAGGCTGTTAGCAATATACTAAATACGCTTCTTTACATACATGCAACTAAGAGCAATAGAAAACGGCAATAAGCAAATGATATAGATCGCAAATAATAAATATTAATATTTAGTAGAATGGCTACGGGCTAAGGAGATAAATTCTACTCGCACTTACAGTTTCACATTAACATATGCCAGGAATGAACACAGGTTAAAGTTTTTTTTTGCAGTGCTGCGAGATAAGGAATAATACGCACCTTTACTGTTTGCATAAGCCACAACTAAGAAAACGTCAAACGCTAACACTACCACGAAAGTTCGCAAAAATACGGGCAACAGTGTTTATATTGGTTTCGGGATATTAAGCCTTCCTTTACACATACAAAAGTAGGCTGGTAACTAAGTCATTACTATATCTGTACGGTAATAGTCCTTTATCTTACATGGCGAGCATTAGCATACTGAAACAACTGTATCTGTACGGTAATATTCCTTAACACTACATGGTAACTATTACCATTCTGAAACAACTGTATCTGTATGGTACCTAATATTCCTTTACCGTACATGGTAACCATTACTACATCAACCGATAAACTATTGAACAAACCAGGGATGTTATGAATCATAACATTCCTAGATATGTTAATTACATTTTAGAAATTTTCATCGTTAATGAAAAAGTGTGTTACAGGCGAACTCTGTAAAAAGGCAGCTTTTTAAATTGATGGCTTCACAAGATCATCGCCAGTTAAGGAATGAGGTATTTTTAATATACTGTTGCCGTGTAACATATTACTTATAAACGAAATACTTTTTCCCGCTGTCGATCATGTAAGTCAGTGATACAGCTTTAGTAACAAAATGTGTAAGTCGGTGATTATATGTGTTTGCTGCTTTCCTTTGACAACGGAACTTAATGTTATTATTAAGTTTCTAGGATAATACAATTAACAACGCAAGATGCAGACTTAAACGTTTTGTTTATAATTGCAAGTGTTTATGTGGCATGTGACACTCACAGGTAACACGACTCACGAAAATTAATCGTGGTGACAGGTGATAAACCAAACGATGTTTTTTTTAAATCTAGGAAAATTTCGATAAGCAGCGGGAAAAATATAATAAGATAACTGGAAATGTATCGTTTATTAAAATTTTCGGCAGACAACAAGTTGCGGCTTCGCCTTGGCCCGTACTTGCCTACCTCAAATGTTAATAGGTCCTTACATTCCTTGTTACTTAAATATCTATTGTAGGTCAATGCATTTTCCACGCAACTGCTCCATAACGACGTTAAAATTACTGCTGGGGGTTTGTTCACCATCGACTTCACATTAATATACGAAGTAAGTTATTTAAAATTATCTAATTCGATCTTTTAGAAATTTTTTCAGATTATTGGACCAACTGTGACGTATCTACTGTTTTTGATACAGTTTCGATTAGCGGTCGCCAGGATATGCGATTGAATAATGCCCTAGTCTGCAGAACAATTTTATTCTATGATCGTGTCAAAATGACAACTTTTTGCACTGTTTCTAGTGTCAAAAGCACTCTTAATATTAGCGCCCGAAATACGTCTTATTCGCACGTTGCCAGTGGAGGCGTGTTTTAATACTAAATTAAAACACGATTTGACTTAAGTTTGAATGTCAACATAACCTAGAATATCGAACACAATGTGATTTATATTTCTGTTACGATCGTAGAAAAAATAGCGTATGATACACGTGTATAAGAGCCATTAAAGCACCAGCGACGTTAAAAGCACTCCGCTCGCGCGTCGTGCTTTTAAACTCGTCGCACGTGCTTTAAAGGCGTACTTATGCACTAGTAACATAATGTACTATTAAACTGCACGGATTTGTATACAGTATAAATAGTAATATTTCTAGATTGTGCAGTAAAGGTATACATTGACTTGTATGTATTATAAATCGAAAGGATACTACCATAGGCTGATTAGTATGTAGTGTAATACATAATTGTACCTTTTTTTATATCTACGTTTTGCAAGATTGATTAATGATTACTACAAATGTCGTTTAATAAGATTACTTTGTTTAATTTAGGTCATTTTGTAAGTGCTATTTACATATATTTTGAGCTTTATTATTATACTAATAATATAATGTAACAACAGAAAAATTTATATTAAAATTAGAATATTGATAACAAAAAGTATGAAAAGTTGATATCAAAGGAGATAAAAAAATAACTCAAGAAACTTTTTCTTAGACTAACTTCACTTGTGAATGCCAAACAAAATGTAACTAGAATGCAGTAATACAGTAGTATAGTAGTGAAAATATGATTATTTTTATAATTATATTACTGCTCTGTCTAGAAAGATATATAATAAAAAAGTATCGAAGATTGCAGAATTTTATTTAATATAAGCTCCAAGTCATACAAATCAAACATTTTTAGTTTTTGAATGAAGCTTTACATTTTACGTTAAATACATCGTCTTGCTTCTGCAGAAAGGAGCTGCTGCTCAGAAGTTACTTTTGTTATTGACTTCCATATATAATCTGTTCTACATGAGCAATCAGAATATAATTAGCTTAGAAATAACACATATAAGACTGGCTCATTGTCATTAGTTAGTCTATTTAACTTAGTAATTAACACTAAAAGTCTATAAGCTAATTTCTCCCTTCGCTGTGAGAATTCGACTTTTCGCTGACGATAATTTTGGTGATATTGGTTATCAAGTAATTTTCTTCCTTGAAATATTGAAAAGACCTTGACAGATCATTAAATAGATTAGTAAATACAATTAAGTACAAATAAGTAAACAGATAGACTAACGATAGTTAACCGTCGCCCCATAATGAGCTTAAATGTCAGGGTTCAAACTTTTTTACTTCAGTCTTAAATAAATTAGTTTTTTATTGGATATAAAGATGGTCAGATATCCAGTCTTCATAATTCGGCAAATAATAAAGTTTAAGACTAGGAATGATTATAAACCATATCGGAAAGAACACTTTATCGTCACAACAACAACTATTTTCATGACATATCAAGACACAACCGTAACAATGTAAGAGATATTTCTTTTAGATGGTCCCCATAGATTTTCTCATAGAAACTCCTTCTTCTTTTGCAGCTTATGTCATCCATCGTCGGATGTAATTTTGCCCTTGTTACAGTCGCTCTGACTGTAAAAGAGATAAGCAGAGGCAGCCGGCTTCTTAGCCGGAGGAGGTCGTGGGATGTACAAAAGACTCAAAAGCTTCAGCTGAAAAATAAAAATATGGGCGCCAAGTAGCAGATAACCCAGCTCTTTAATAATCAAACAAAAGGGCAGACAATAAAATGCGCTACCAAACACTTTTTGAAAAGTGAGATAACGGCAAGGGCACAAATAAAATTCGCTGGCATAGGTAACAATTCAGTATAATAAACAATAATAGGAGGGGTGCTCTACAATAAACACATAAAATATCACACGGCAAACTAGTACAAAATCTCAATAGGGAGATGATATCACAGTAGTAAAGCATCTTATTAAAACTTACCAAAATAATGGCACCAAATAATAATTAAAGCGTAATTGAAATTCTGACGTAATTCAGGTAAATAGATTAATGTAAATTAATGGATTATTGTAAGTAAATATGCATAAGAAAATTACAGATTGACTTTTTAACTTGGGTAAATGCGCTACTAAAAAAGTTGTCGATAGCACAATGGTTATGACACATTTATTACAGTCCAAATTTGGAATAACTAGTTGAATTCGACCAATTACTTACTATGCAAGAGCAGTCTTATAGTTTACCATAATTAGCAATATCGCTCTTACAGACCCAAGATCTTGTTTCTTATTGTAGCGCTTTGTAAGCCGATATGTGACTTTGGGTAATTCCCAAACGATGTCAAAGTGTCGCAAACTAATATTACGAAAAATTTCTTGCAAGTGCGGGAATACCATGATGTTGGATTCAACCCAAATCTATGTCACTAGCGTGACGTGAAGACCAAGAACGGATTAGTTTCGTCATGCAAATGCCGTACAAATTTCGATATTATGTCTATGTTAAATTCGAAGTTAGCAGGTTAGATTTTGCGTCAGTTTTGACACAGACTGACGCAAAACCGAATCTATTAACCTCGAATTTGACATAGACTTATAGTGCCACCAACATATTATTCATAGAACAAATATTTCAAAGGGAACTTTATGGAAAAGCATTTATAATCACCCTGTATTATACGCTGATATCGTGATTAAAAATTCTAAAGATTGCTGTCGACATTCGTTTTATTTTTCATGGCCAACCCTTATGTAATTTATTTTTGAACATATGGTATCAAGGTCTTTTGAATATAAAACTGTTATGTGCTTGAGCAAATGGCTTTTGTTTTGTATTTGATGTACGAATTCTTATTTCCATCAGTCGTTTTCAACGAGGTTTATCAGTCACCTATCAACTTTCAACAGTCCCTGAGCAACACCAATTTGATATTTTGTTTTAAAATTTTAAAATTTGCCTAACATATTTTTTATAGCAATTTATATTACTAAGAAGGAAAATGTATAATTCCCTACCGCGGATGTAGTTTAATTCTCCAGCTTCAGCGAGCACAGTACTTAATCGATTGTAATTATGCAAGGGAGGAAATGACATTTTAGTCCGGAGTTATACATATATGACACTTTTACATTTTATGATGCGACTGTCTCTTGTATTCAGTTGCATTCAAAAATATTTAAATATGAAAATCTAGAGGCTAGTTGATTTATTATTAATCACATTGCCCCCCGTCTCTAATGGTAACGGGAGTCAATGTATTATATTCCCAACATATATTTTCGGAAAACCCCTAACAGGCGACAGAAAATGTCACTTTTGTATAAAGGGGTAAAAAAAGTATTTTATAACTGACCCAATAAAAAATGCTCAAGTTGCGCCAATTGGATCACCACGTAGAGTTCTTTACAAATTCTAAATAGAATTTTTCTGTCAAACAATTAAGAAATCCAATGCTGCACCCTGCATGCTTAGATAAGTTACATATTTTCGTCATTCAGCCTCATGTTAGGCGTATTTAATAGTAGATTGTTCTACAAGTAAAGAAAAGTGAGAATTTTTCAACATTTAATTTACTAGCAAACGATGCAAAGCGAGCGGTTTAATTTTAGACGGAAATGGAAAAATTACTTTTATAACATATTCAGCGTGCTATTTTTTCTAATACCATCACAAAATCTAGCCAAAATAAAATTCGACATTTCTTCATATTCGAATTTTTTTTTTTATTTGAAATCGTCCATAAAGAACGTCGAAATCATCATTAAAATACGACAAATCGGCAGTGAAGTAATTCATTGTTTTACGACTTTTTGTAGGCGGCTGTACGATAGGTAAACGTCAACCAACGTCAATATAACTTACAAAAGTTGGTTAAAATGTTGAAATTTCGCGATTGCTCGAATTTAAAAAACAATGTACCCCTCGGCACTGGAGGTTCCTTTTTATTCTTCATGTGGTTTATTTGCTTTGGCCCTACGGACCTCGGCAACTAAAACCACATTCGTGATAAAAAGCTCACCTCCAGTGATAACCTATGTGGAACTTAATATAAAAATTAAAAGATTTAAATTGAACTTCCAAGTCCCTATACCTTCTTACTGAATTGACTTTGTACCAAGGTAAAATCGGTTTTTTATTTAACCTGAAGAATGTATGACCAATCGGTGTCCCATTTTTTTTGGGACACCTTGTATAATTGTTATCCCTGACTTTATTTATTTACTAACATCTTACATCAAAACAAACTAAACACTTTTGGTTTTGGTGTACGGTGCATGTAGCTACAAGATTTAATTAACAAAAAAACCTTCAAAAGTGATGAAGTGTGTAGGTTACTACATTGTTAACAAAACATAAAAATTCAGCATTTTTAGATTACGATTACGAATCGACACGGCACTAATGATAGTTGCAACTTGCAAGAAAGTTCTACTAAATACACCTACATGACAATAATTTCTATTGAAAGTAATTGAAAAAGTAATTGATGTTGTACAATTACAATTACTAAGTAAATGATATTACTATTTCATGTGAGTAATTGAAATCTCTGGTAATTCAATTACTTAATTGGGCGGTAATTGGTAATTAGTAATTAATTACTTTTTTAAAGTAACTTGCCCTGCTCTGATTCTTTTGTAAGGAGTCAAATAAATGTTCCTTTTCAATCACTTGGTTCTCTGCATGTTGCTTTGTGCATTGGATGATGGTGTGAGTTGGCGAGTTGCGATTTAGACTTTTGTAAGTTTTATCAAATAGTAGGACTTTGTGTTGTAATCTTTAGTGTTCTTCACCATAGTAGAATTGCTTTTGTGGGATTTAGGAACGCTACTGATGTAGATCCTGTTGGATGATTTCTGCATCTTATTTGGGAAGTTTTAGAATTGCTGCTTCCACTCCACATACTATCTCTTCTAATGATATTTGTTTGGGTGTTAAGGCAAAGTTGAAACCTTTCTTTAACAAGGATGTGGTCCGTTTATCCAGTTGTGTATTACTGAGGTTTACGATTACTTTCTCCGTGGGCAATTGTTTTTATGACTGCTTAGGCGCTAATCTATTATATTTGGCAGCATGTTTTGCTGTTGCTTGTTCGAGCGTGTTATCTTCTTGCTTCGAAGCGATAACATCGATTTTCTTCCACAATGTTGGCTCCAGCGTGCTCGCCAATTTTAAGTGTAAAGTGTATAGTTTTGATCCTGTCATATCTAGTTCCTGTCTAACTCTCTATATTTCGGATCTTAGTAAGCCTAAACTGGCATTATTGAAAATCCTGTTGTTGTGCAGATTTTTCAGGTGGTGATTAATATACTTATACACAATTCGACAAGACCTTGTTGTCACGGAAACGTTTTAGAAAGGCTAGGTCCGGTAATAATTTCGCCTTATTTTGCCTTTTGCCACATACCGTAACTATAAAATAACACTCAATCAATAAATATAAAACTAAGTGTTGGAAATAATATCCCCACTTAGCAAATGAGGACAAACGCAACGAATAATTTATGAATATTTAAGGTAGTGCTATTTGCACGCTTCAACCAGAAGCATTGCAGCATTTATATTTCATATTTCAATTTCATTTCTAAGTTTAAAACCCAAAGTTAAAAAGTAATCACTGAACATTCCCATCTAAGATGCTTCGCTTTAGAAATATATTAAGCATATTTCTTCCTTCACATGATTTACAAAAATGGTTTGAAGCAGACTTGTTAATACAAAAAAGGCATTTAAAATCCAAAACAGTTACGAAAGTCAACAAGAGAGTATGCATGGGAGTCGTTTCCTCGGTATTTGTAACTTCCATTATGGTTTATGTTTATTCTCTGTTCTTATATTCAAGTTTGCGTAGTCTGGATTTGCTTGAGTGGTTTGTGGTTTCCTTTGGTACATCTATTATAATTGTTACAATCGCAGTATACGCCTTGCACTACTGTTTTGTTAAACATAGATTGGCCAATGCGTTGAAAGCTATCACAATTGTCGACAAACAGATGTGCGAGGTAGGAATCAATGTGAACACCAAATTCGGTAGAATAGTTGCACTGATATGGATGTCAACTGAATTGATGTGGACAATAATATATAACCCAAACCTCATTGCTGTTACAACTTCAATAGGTCACCGTGTGCTATTTGCCATGAATCTAAGTTGTTACATTTACAAAATTGCTATAAAAGCTAGTTCATACGCGTGGCTATATGCTATAACGATTCGATTTCACCAGCTAGCTGCTTTGCTCTCCAACTCGAGCACTTCGATTACAGGTATATCAATCATATACTTAGATTTATGTAAAATTACTGCTTCTGTCAACGGTGTTTTCCATTTCATATATTTGATTCACATATTTTCCGAGTCTGTTATCTCAGTATTATATATTTTCTTCTATTTTCTCGATGTATAGTGATGAAGTGTATATAGCTGTTGTGAGTGAAGTAACTTCAAATGTCATGCATCTAATTATTTTGGCCCATCTGTGTGCAAAGCTTGAGGATCAGGTAAGTTTAATGCTATTTTAATAGTTTAAATATTTTTGTGTGAAGATATTGCAATGGTTATATGCTTCGGCGTAGTATTAAATGAATAAATTGTATTAAGAGGTAGGTATATACACCTTATTTAGATTTACTAGTAATAATACAATTTCATTAAGTTGATAATATTTGGATTATGATTGATAAATAAAACTAACAATGAAAATCTTAATTAGCATGGGACTGAAACTACACAGTTTCTTTTCACTAGAAGTGACAGTGAGCCAATTTACTCTCTGGTCATTCTCCTAGTCTATCTTTGTGCAGCATTTACTGATCAGGTTATTTTAATGCTATAAGGGTTGCAATGCTGTTGTGTTTAAATATATTGCTTTCACTTATTCTCTTCCAGAAGATTTTAATCGGACACTTAGTTAGCGCGAAGAGATGTTCACTGCAGCTTCCCTAATTATTTTCAAATATTGTAATGCTGCGTGATAAGGGCTTGCCAGCAAGACCCAGTGGAGATGGAGTGCAGTTCTTTAAATGATGTAATTACCAAATAAATAACATGAGCGCCGACAAGTTTTTCCATTACAACAAATTAATATACTCCGATAGGTTAAGAACTTATAAACTCAAAAGTATTCGCAGCATTGAAGAACACAATATCTGAAATACAGAAGGTAACAGTAACGAAATTAGACAATGAATGATTTAAAACAACGCTGCATAAAGTAACATAAAGTACAGACATTCTATAAATATGTATTGTGCGATACTTACTCGAAAGGGGCACCGCGATTTAAAGCTATCATAGCAGTGATTAATACGATACAAATATAGCAACCAATATATAACCAGTAAAATATGTAATGACATATTAAATACAGCTGCAGTTTGTTTTCCGGGCTTTTGGTGCGAATATCAATGAGATAATCATTAACACAACTTATTAGGTTGCACTAATTTACTGAGATCCTTACGCTTGTGCCGGAGATGAGACATATGGTCTCAAACGGGTATGAAGCTGCGGTTGCAGGATGCAAAACGAATGTCCCCAGACAGGTTCAAAACTGCAGCTGCCGGCAATGTACGCCAGCAAACGTCATTCACGGTTCTCATAGTGTAAAAAGATCGCAGAAGCCCAGAAGTCCCTGGTTGATTAATAATTAACGACATCTGAAGCTAAGAGCTAAACTTGAAGCACAATTCACATAATCCTGCCTAAAAGAACGCAAAATTTTTTCAGGCAAAATCAACCGAAAAGAAAAACCTTGTTATCAAACAACTCCGTCTGCCGATAAAACAGATCATAACCCAATCGCTAATGCTGCATTTACAAAACGACCGTGTTCCCATAAAGGAGATTTTACATGGCCATGTATTATACACAAACGAAATTCTCATGTTAGTTTTTAACACGTAACAACTTATTGTATTATTTACAAACAAGAGATAGTATAAAACTGACTGCTTTAAATTCTAATCGCAAACGGCTGTTATGAGGTAATAGGTACTTCCAATTACTATATTCACAAAATTTAATACAAAAATTTTATTGAGACCCTTAACTTAGTACTATAAAGAACCCTGGGATACATTAGTATTATTTATTGTAATCTCTAATAAAACTCTCAATCATTGTAATTTATTTATTACAATAATTTCGAAATAAGACGCCTGCTTTTTATTCGGAAGCAATATCTCAAACTCGTTTAAGAGTGGATGCTACAAACACGGATGTGACAAACCATAATTTCCACAAACACAGCGATTAGAGTAATATAAAATTTTCTTTCACATTTAAAATGTTAGTTTGTCAATCTAAGCAGAAATGTAACACTATTGTTACACGATGTAAAACTAAATCGTAACAAAAACAAAACTCGTGCCTAATATTATCGTCGTAGCTGGGTACACAATGCACATACAGTGTGTTACGCTGCTTACATTCACACCTCTGTATCTTCCTTTTACAATCGATTTTAGATTTGGGCTAATTATACTTCTCTCTGAAGTACTTCTATCATTTTTACGTAATTTTACTGCAAACTAGTAGCCAACTACAATAAAAATAAATGAAAAACCGGCTAATTTAACAAAAGTCGATTAAAATCTTGGATTTTGTCTATCTTTGCATTCTGGTCAGTTGTTTTTAATAACTTTTTCGATAAAATTAGGTCGACTACAATTTCTCATCTTTTGATCGCAGTGGACCCTTGGGTTGCAATAAAATTTGAAAGGAACCTCTATAAACGAAGTGCAGTTCTTTAAGTACCAACAGTTAAATGAACAAAGCCAGAATAACGCCAACGAATCTTTTAATTAAGGACAACTGTATCCAGGTATCACAGAGAATTCGTAAACTGCAATAGCATAAATATTCTGAAAGAAAAGGTTAAGCCAGGCACAGATAGTAGTAAGAATAACAAAAGTATCAGTATCATATCGTACAAAGTACAGGAGATCATTTGCTAAAATTACTTTAACGTAGAGTAATAAATCTAACTCAAAATTTAAGGTGCTCCCCAGAACGCATAAATCTACTGGCGAGTTACCATACACAGTAATAAAAAAAATTCACAAATAAATTGCCCTAAACACTACAACAATTTAAGAAGAAGTAACGGAGGTTACTCTACAATCTGAGGATGAAAAATCGTTAAGTGCACTACATATGCTTGGTTCGTTAAGCGATCGGCAAATTGACGCCCAAGTTAAAAGTAAAATCTATGAGGTTCTGAGGAAACCCCAGTAGGTTTATAGCAAACAAATGGGGTACTTAACGCACCCGATCACTGGCTACAGCATTCAATTAGTTTTAAAGTAAGAGAGAACAAAAAGACATGTTCCTTCAATTCCTTTTGCCCAGCTCCCTTAAGCTCACTCGAAGTTGGCACAGCACGTTGGCGGTCATACCTCACATAGAACATAAAAGGCAGGATACAGCAGGTGCCTTCAAGGTCAATACAGCTTCGAGGTCATGGGCCGCAATGCGGGTCAGCGAAAACGCTTGCGAAACTACACAGGTGGGATAAAATTTGTGGCTCCAACTGCGGCTAAATAAAATGTCCAAAGTAGAATCACAAGCATCTTAAATGTCGCAAGAAGAAACTTTAATCGATTAACCCCGTAAAACGGGTACGCGAGCGAAGTAAAACCAGTGTGCTCCCAAGATCCGTCAAAAATTTGAAGTAAAAAAGAACATCTCACCAAATTGCCAAGCTGTAATATTCCGCCTTAATCACCGAGGGCAAATGCCGCCATAACGAGAACCGAACGCCGGTACGCTGCAGAAACTTGGACAATTATTGGTACGCTAACTGCCGGCCATGACCGTACAAAGGAAAACGCTGAAAAACAAAAGCCACTATTATCGCATTCCCGTACCCACAACCAAAATGCAAGCAGGCGGGAAGCGCGTGAAATTCATATCATGTACTACAGACATCGGAAAACATAGACGGCACGCACGGAGCTCCGAAATTGTAGAGGCGCTATCTAAATGTAACAGGGTGTCCTGACTTGTGGCGAAAGAGTTTCTACAAAGGAAAAGATTAAACTTTAATACAGCATGTGCCCCAGTGGTAAAGTTGGCAACCTTTCGAACCGTATTGGCAATAGGAAATCAACATGATTATTTTTTATCAGGTTGAAGCACGGCATCTATTTAACCTTTTCGTTGGGCACCAAACTAAAGCAAGGCATTTTTATGCTACTTTATTATTTTAATTTTGATTGCCCTTGAGTTGCTGGCTAGCTCAGACGTCCATGCACAAGATTCGTTTGTTGTCTCTGTTGTGGTTATAAGCCTGCCAACGCAGCTTTGTCCCGAGCTTGTCTCGTACACACCTTTAATTTTGAAAATGAATACTACAACCACGCTAGGAATAAAAGCCAAGGCTGCTCGCATGAACGCAATATACTAAATACGTTTGCTTATATACATACAAATAAAAGCAATACAAAACGACAATACGTAAATAATATTGGTAGTAAATAATAAAGATTAATATGTAGTAAAAGGGCTACAGGCTAAGAGATAAATGCTACTCGCGTTTACAGTTTGACATTAACATATGCCAGGTTAAAGTTTTGTTTGCAGTGCTCTAAGCTAAGGGATAATACGGGCATTTACTGTTTGCATAACTACAACTAATAAAATGTCAAACGCTAACACTACCATGAAAGTTCGCAAAAATACCGGTAAACATGTTTATCACTTTCACGATTTTAGGCCTACCTTCAAATATACAAAAGTAGGCTGGTAACTAAGTCATAACTGTTTGTGTACTGTAATAGTCCTTTACGCCACATGGTAACCATTACCATACTGGTATCCGTACGGTACCTAATATATCTTTACCGTACGTGGGAACCATTACCATAATTCAACCGCTAAACTATTGAACAAACCACGGATGTTATGAATCATAAAATTCCTAGATATGTTAATTGCTATTACATTTTAGAAATTTTCATTGTTAATAAAAGACGTGTTATAGGCCAACTCTATAAAAAGGCAGCTTATTAAATTGATGGCTTCGCAAGATCATCGCCAGTTAAGGAAAGAGGCATTTTTAATATACTGTGACCGTGTAACATATTACCTTATATCTAAATACTTTTGTAGGTCACTGCATTCTCCATGCAACTGCTCCATAACGACGTTAAAATTACTGCTGGGGATTTGTTCACCATCGACTTCACATTAATATATGGAGTAAGTTATTTAAAAATATCTAATCCGATCTTTTAGAAATGTTTTCAGATTATTGGACCAATTGCGACGTACCTACTGTGTTTGATACAGTTTCGATTAGCGGTCGCCAAAAAATGCGATTGAAGAATGTCTTAGTCTGTAGAACAATTTTTAAACTGCACGGAATTGTATAGAGTAATATTTCTAAAATTGTGCAGTGGAGGTATATATTGACTCATATGTGTTACAAATTGGAGGGATACTACCATAAACTGATAAGCATATATTGTAATACATAATTGTATCTCTCCTTATATCTACGTTTGCATGAATGTGTTAGTTACGCCGTACTATCAAAATTGATTATTGATTGCTATAAATAATGTTGTTTAAAAATTACCTGGTTTAATTTAATTCATTTTGTATGGGCGATTTACATATATTTTGAGCTTTATTATTATAATAATAAAATAATGTAACAAAAGAAGAAATTATATCAGAATTACAATATTGACAACAAAGATTATGAAAGGTTGATACCAATGGCGATTACCCGTAGATGTGCACTCACGCTAGCTAGACGCGTTTATCATCGCTCCAGTAAAAGACAGTGTTGTGTTGTATTGTGTGTCTGTATTGGGTGACAAACATTTTCTCCAAGGCATAATAGACACAGTTTCGGATTTAGTGTTAAAGAAAATTGAAGACAAACTGGAAAATTTGATGAACAACTGTGAACATATTGAAAAATCCCCAAAGTAGATTGAATCTGAAAATGAAGACCTTAGGAATAATCTTGACGATTTAGAGCAGTATGCCATGCGTAACAGCTTGAGAATATGGGGGGGGGGCTTAAAGAGGAACGTGGTGAAAACGTTTAGAACCTTGTACTGGAAGTCTGCAACAATAAATTAGGGTTATCTATCTCCAAAACTGATATTGACAGATGCCACCGTGTCGGAATGCAAGCTAACTAAAACCCAAGTGCCTTTATAGTAAAATTTATAAGTTACTCGAGACGTGCTGTGGTATTTACCGCAAAGAAAAAATTATCAGAGAAAACCTGACAAAAAACACCTAAACTTATTAAACAATGCAAGCGAGCTCTTCGAATTTAAAAATACTTGGACACAGGATGGTATTATTTTTGTCAACAAAACTAATCAAAAACTGCCGCTGAAGACCTCATATAAAATTTGTTAGATAACTACTTAGTGTAGCAACAAATGTCTAATTAATTTCTCAATTAGCTCATTTGAATTAATTATATTATTCTTAGTTTCCTATTTTTATTTCTAATTAAAAAAAACAAAAATAATTAATTCTGTTAATTTTAAACTAAGTTTTCTTCTACTTTCGTTTAAATTTATATTTAATTACTTATTTACGAATTCTTATAGTATCTATACTAATTGTAGCTTTCCCTAATGTCTAATTTTAAAATGATTATTTTTAAGTTCTAGGCAATTATCATATCGAATCTTAGGTAACTTTCCCACCAGTTTCCGCCTTGTGGTGATCTCTAAAAAATGCAACCACTCCATTTAATCCTTTTGGGAAGTAAATATCCAAAAACTATGAAGAAACTTGACCCCATTTGTAAAAGAGATGAATTTGTTTAATTTCAGCTTCCTACCTGCAGTAGTTACCGCTTGTGGGAATGTTTAGAAAAAAAATCACCGCAATTAACCCCTGTCTAGTGTAAATTTAGAAAATCTCGAAAAATCTTCGTTTTAGTGGGTGTCTACGAATAAGTTGGGGAAGCCTGGAAATTTTACGCGTATATAGCTTTTGTGATGTTTGGGACCCCTCTTTACTTTTATCCACTTAGGGGTGACATTTTAAAAAACCCTTAAAATACTTTCTAAAGGTTTTAGAAAGACATCTTGTTACATTATAAATTGCCGAAATTGACTCGGAACATGCAGTCGGACTAACTCAGGGTGAAGGGGTAAGTAACTTTCCTTCAAAACTAATAGATCTAAATTTCTAGGAGCGCCAAATGATTCATTCCCATGTTTCTTTGTTCGTTTGGGTGAACGAACCATTAAATTGCTCAAAGGTAACAAACAATATAATTAATGAAACCCACACCGAAAAATCGTATAATGATTCAATTGCGTAATGGATAACAATAGGGGAGAATAAAATCGATTGTAAGTACTGGCATCAACGAACAATTACACTTAGTACTATATAACCTAATTAATTATCACAAGTCATGCCTGGGACAGTGTGTATGGGTGTCAACATATAAACGCACCCTTGCTGGGTAAACATCTACTAATATTGCTAACCGGTTTAATTTAAGTTGTAGTAAAAGTAGCTAAAGCAATTAATTTTGAAACAGCCCAATTGCTGAATGAATGATGAACGTTCCACACTTAGTGATTTAATTTCGTACCGCGAATAACCTCACATCCAGATATTTATATGGTAGTCTGTATTACAATGTGATATGTTAGGATCGCTTTTCCCAGCCAACAAACTTAATATGGGCGATATTTAGGGGGGAGCAATCGTAAAGCGGTGTGACCACCCACTCAGTTAATATTGACATAAAAGGCGAAGTTATTTACTCCAAAATAAACCACTCTGCTCTAAGCTGGCGTCAAATCAGCACACATAAAAAGTACATAATTAGTTAAGCCATAAAAGTGAAATCAATCGCAAATCAGTTTATACAAATACATACAAGGCCATGATATTCAAACCACCAAACTGGACGTATTCTCCAGCACGAAAACAAATACAGCGCTAGGTACTCAACCGTTTACGTTTCCAGAAAGGAGCTGCGGGCAAGACTAGTACTGAAGACATATTCCCAGCAAATCGATCAGTTTATCCCGTAGGTTGAAGGCTAAACATACACCTCAAATTAGCAACTAAACCACCAAAGAATAAAATGCTTTACCAGAAATTCTGCCAGTTTGTTCACAAAAACATGAGCTCGCTCAAACAATTCATAGCCAGTTTTCTGGTCAAAATATGCCTTGATTGATTGCGCTGCATTACACTGACATCGCTAGCAATTCACAAAGCTCAAAACCACGTCCCAAAAGATTCTAAAACGGCCGATGACACTGGATGCACATAGAAAACCAAGAACGTAAAACGTTTTCCCTAAAATATTTGGCAGACCGGAAATGATCCAAAACTCTATCGCCATCTAGCGAGGAATTACTGCGTTTGGCGGAAAGAGTGCAGTGTGCATGAAACTGTATTAAAGCAGAAAATTGCATTCGACAATATATAAGTTTTGCAAAACCAGTTGCCTATTCGACGCGACGCTTCTATGGCAGTGAAAATTGCCAATAATGGAATTGACAAATAAATTGGTCTCAACCTATATCACGAAAAGATGGTTTTATCTTAACAACAAAGGGTTTTATAATTCACCCTTTAATCCAGATTTATACCTGTAAGGGTTGTTTACGGTAAAATCTTCAATTACGTTTTAAATAATTTATTAACCTTGTAAAAAAAACAAATTGATATCTCATCGAAGCTAGGAGGTATTGAAGAATTCCTGGAAACAAATGTTACCCCTTTTAACCTCCTTACTGGGTGCTTATGTAATGGATGGAGCATAGTCCTCAAATTTAATGTTTACCGATAATAATAATTATTATGCTTGCTTATATTAATTTTTTTGTGATATAAGGTTTTACGATAATATTTATTTTTAGGATAGTATATGTTGTTCAGCTTGAACATCTTTGCAGACCTTTCAACGATATTATTAGTGGGAATGATCTGATCAATGTGCCGGAAGGTAAGACATGGGGAATAAACGCCCAGTGAATTGAGAGGAGCATATATGATATGAATCTTTAAAAAATGCGCCTTGACGATGGCGTCTTCTGCCGGCTGAGACGGTTTGCGCGCTTCGACTATCCTGAGCGACGGTAGCGTAACTTCTGGTAGCGTCTCTCTTGTCGAACAGGTCTCGGTGAAAAGTCAGGCTAAGTGAGATGCACTGGTCGTCTAAGGATGTTGGTTGAGTTAGACCTGTATCTCAGCGACGTAAAAAACTCGGAAACAGCCGAACAGAATTAATGGAAGACTACAACGAAACGAAAAAGGACAATGCAATATAAAACGTGAAATATTCAAGGCCCCGTTTCCATTCGCCGGATTCTTTTCACCGGAATTCATCACCCCGGAATCCGTCACGCTGGAATTCGATGCTTCGGAAGTCTTTTGGCCAGAATGCAATTCGCGGGATATCAAGATCGAGGACATTATGCTGATCCTGGGGACAACACCAGCCGTGGTAGTGAAAAAAAATCATCAAACACTGCAACCAACCTAAACAGGCTAGAACGAGACACAGTACTTTGCCGAATTTTGTTATATGACACGCACCCTACAATCCGGCGAAACGGAATCCGGCGAATAGCTTTCCTATAATAATTATCCGGAGAAACGAATTCCGGCTAGTCAAAATCTGGCGAACGGGAAGGTCGCGTGAACCAAATATATAGAAGTATTTGTGAATTAAAAACACTACACATCCATATAGGAGTTTTAAGAGAAACAAAAAGATAGGTAAATGTAGAAGAAAGAGGAACAGACGGTTGGACCTTTACGTATTTTCTCTTAGCCTTTCAGACCCATACTTGGGAGTTATTTTTGACAAACAGCTGAATTGGGAGAAACATTTGAAAGTTAAAGCTGAAAAAACATAAATGCCATTCTGACAGTGTTGCTGCATTTTGGGTAAATCTTGGGGACTCTCCCACTGCGCACTTAAGCTAATACTATGTTATGTAGCACTTGTCTGGTGGCCCAAGGTCAGACAGGCTACGGCAGCAAGTAAACTGGGACATGTGCAACGTCTTGCCTGTCTTAGTTCTACAGGTGGTATACGCTCAACCTCCACGGCTACTTTACTAGTGATCTTATAACTTCCACCACTTGATATTCTTCTGGAGACATAGCCGTGAGAGCCGCCTTGAGACTGAGCTATAAAGGACTGTGACACACAGCAGGCCTGGAAGGCTGGCATACCCTCACTCTGATTGAGGCCGTCGACAAGGTTCCTCTTCTGGACGACATGGTAGACCACCTTCCTCCGTAGTATGCATCTAATAGACAGTTTAATATCGACGAAAATACTGGGCTTTCTCAGCATATAGTGCCGAGTTTATTTCAGACGATCTGAATCTCCGCCAAAACATACCACTAGGCAAAATTTCCACTAAGTGCGCTATATGCAAATATAATTGGCATAATGCATGGTGCAAAAGCAATTCTTGCAAAACGAATCGAGAACCAATGTATCGGTACCTTCATTGACAGCAGAGCTGGTTTACTAGCCCTGGGCAGTTATAAAAGTACCTCAGCTGTAGTACTGCAGTGCCGCGAAGCTCTCGAGGAAATCTCAAAAGATAATGTCGTTTCCCTTGTATGGGTGTATGCTGGATTTGAGAACGTATACCTGCAGAATTTTTAATTATTTGGTTTTTGTTAACTGTATCGGTTTTGATAAAGCACTCTGCTTCGCGCCGTGTTTCAAAAGTTAAAACCTCGCGTTGTAAAATGCAACCTACCGTACTCGTCATGTAAATAACTATTGTTGAATTAGTGACTATAAAACAATAATTTAAAATTGCAATTACAGTATGTATGTAGTTCTTGTTGCTTGTGAAAGATCTGTACTATTTAAACGATTTAGGTTAAGTGGAAGAGCAACATCTGTTGATCTTCGCGTTTTTTCTTATACTGTATGAGAGAACAAAGTCATTTATTATTATTATTTTTATTATTATTATTTTTATTATTATTATTATGTACCGAAGAAAAAATTGTAGAAAATGAGTCGAACGATTTCCTTACCGAGTATGCATGGCTTTTTTAGTATATTTTATTTTCGCTCCATTTCGGCAACGCATTCCGCGTTCGAGTCTTGAAGTGTAAACACGCGTGAGGTGATCTATATCCTCAAGAGTTCAAGTGCAACACAATAAGAGCGTGACGTCTAGGTGACTGATAAACAAATTCTTAATTATTATAATATTTTTGTGTACTTCTATAATTAATAAATAAACGGCAGCACTGCCCAAGTGAACGTATAACAAAATCAAGAATGCATTCAAATAGTGGTGGTATATACCCGCAGCACTTTCAATCAGTTTATAATCAGAGTTATTTCTCGAATGGCCAAAATTACGTTCCTAGCCGCGAATGACAATCTGAACATGTTTCAATTGGTGCTAATCCAAAGCATTGCAATTCATGCAGCTCCACCTGCAAACGATACATCAGCAGCCTACGTTATACATGAATGGACCGAACCTAGCCCCATTACATCCGATGTACGGTGACACCCAGGCTCCAACGTACATACAACCGGTGAGCGCATTTAATAACACACAAACAATTGACCTCGCAAATACATATCCCTCACAAAGAGCATTAACACAACGACTTTGTTACAAATTATGGAAGAGAAATCAACGTATGACAAGGAAAAACAGTCACAGGGCTCTCAACAAGACGAAGCAGAAGTCCAAAAAATCCTGAAAGACGAGTGAAACCTAAAATAATTCATCAAATGCACAACAGATTCAAACCACTAGCAACTGATGACAATATAACCAATTACCCAAACAGCAAAAAAAACACAGGTTCAGAAAAACGACCTGAAAGACCACCACCATTTAAATTACACCATGTTGTAAACATAGCCTATCTATTGAAACTAATTGATTACACAATCCCTATAAACGATTATCATTATCAAACTATGAACGGCAACAAAATTAAACTACAGACTTATACCATCGAAAATCAAAAAAATATTATAAAATAGGTCTTGATCAAAACAAAGTGGCGCGCCATACATTTAGTTTAAAAGCCGAAAGAAGTTACAAAATGGTAATTAGAAACCTCCACCTCCAACTGATGTCGAAGAACTGAAGGCAGCCCTTATCCTAAAGGTCACACACCACGAAACATTATAACCTGCAGAAACAAATCTATTTTCCATAGAGCTTGAACCTAAGGACAACAACAAAGAGATATTTGATATGCAGTTACTACTAAACTCAAAAATACAAGTAGAGCCGCCGCATAAGGAAAACACCCTCGTACAGTGTAAAAAATGCTAATGTTACGGCCACAACCTTGGCGCAAGGCCATTTAGATGCTTAAAATGCGGGGACAATCACGATACTAGAAGATGTAATAAAAAAATGTACAGAAAACAAGTGTGCCTGGTGCAAAGGCAATCAGCCAGCTTACTTCAACGGTTAGCAGGTGTAACTAGAAATATTAAATAGACTGTACCCAAACACAAATAAAATCCTGAAGCACAACAACATCGTGCGCTGCCTAACTTTACGCTAGCACCAACACAATTTCCACCACTGAGGCAGTTAACCAATAAGCAACCGATTACAACCATCAACACAGATACACGCTACATATACACAAACAACCAGGGAAGAAACAACCTCAGATGCAGATCAATCAAGACAAATAATGCAGTTTATGCAGTCGACAATCACAAATAAAAATAATGTAACTATTTGGCCTACTAAGAGAAACAAAAGGAATGCGAAAAACAATAGATGCACTTTCTACTGAAATCACCATACTCAGAAGACAAATTGGTTCCAAAAATGGCTCAATATAAAATTGCTAAGCAGAACGGTTTTACGCAACACCGTCAAGAAGTTAAAGCATTCATTAATTCAAAACAAATAGATATACTACTCATCTCAGAGGCTCACTTTATAGAGAAAACCAATTCAAAATTCCTGACTATACGATATATGACACGAGGCATCCGAATGGGAAACTAGAGGTAGTACTGCCATAAGCATCAGACACAAAATAAAATTTGACGGACACTACATGCAAGCTACGACCATAATGGTAGAAGACAGGGATGGACCAATAGCAATATCTGTATCTTTTTCTTTCTATAACACATTATAGCTTCTCAAAGAGTCTGCGTCGGGTAAATGTCTTTTTAAAATAATACTCCTTTCAACTTAAGTGGCGATTACCAGATTACCGGGGAATCTTCAAACTTACATTCGCAAGTTGCTGAATAATTAAGTTGGCGGCGTCGTTATTTACTTTGATCATTCTAGCGGTAACCAACCCCCTTTTCCGGAGTAACTCAGCTGGCCGATGAGCTCTATGGCTTACGGTCTATTATGGGTGTTCATAGCTCGCTATTCTGCTTGTTTTGAAGTGTTTCAAGGTTATCATTAGTTCTAATTTAATTCTGCTTTATAAACTCTCACGAAATGCTTCATGTTATTATAAGGGCGCCAAACTTCTTACCTAGGGTTAGCTCAAATCGGAGAATGATTATATCTCAAATATAGAATAGATCAGTAATAACACAGGAGAACGTTAGAAATAACATTAATATATATAACTATTTACAGTAATAAATTCAAAATTAATTATATATTATTAAATAGTCTGGTTACTACGGAGGGAGTCGTTCGCTTTCCTCACTTAGGCGGCAATCCAGGATGCTGGAGAGTAACGCAGGCCCGCTGGCGATAGCTCGGTAAGACGCACGCCGGATCCTTCAGCAACGTATTCAGGTAGGATGACTCGCATCAAGGAAACGCATTTCGCTTCTTGGGAAATGGCTGTAGCTCTCTTGCAACCGTGGTGATAAGGACTTCGCGGTTGTATTTGTTTACAGAACATTGCGACTGCAAATTTGCCGGATTATTTAGCAAGTCTTAAGCGCTACCTGCTGCCGGAGCTAATTGTATAAGCGGCGGGGCGATCCGTAATAGTCTTTTGCGTTTCACCGGGGAGTCTGGCGGCGGATGCTGCTTTACTCCGAATGGAGCGACGGCTTTGGCATTTCCACTGGTATGCGAAATGCCGGCATTTAAATGGCGGAGAACTGGAGATGCGATGCCTTCGGCTGCAAGCTTTTGGGGAGCTTTTTACGGCGATGGCGGCTGACTTTACAGGTGAGCTTCTTATGCCGTGAACTTCAGGTTGCAGCTTCCGGTATGCAATGGCAGCGATGGAAATCTCGAAACGCTTTAATGTTAACACAATTAAACTCGGTGAAATACTGCCTTCTTGAACGCAATTAAAATTTACGCTCCGGATTCAAGCGAATGCTGATAACTATTAACGGCGGTCTGGTTGGGCGGATTACAGGCAAATTAAAAGCACTTATGGGCTGTCAGAAACGCTGTCATCTCCCTAAGGACCTATTATAACTGGGTTTATTCGACGAGACAGAAACACTGTCAGGACAAAATAAAATCAGGTCGAGATCGGAAGGAAGGTATCGGAATGGAAATATCAAGATAATCTTATAGCGGCCATGTGTTTTCCTTTTATAGGTTTCGTGCGTTGTTATCGGTACATGGGCTCCCGGTTTTAATGGAAAGGAAAACACTCCGTCGGTTCTTCAGCACTGCTCGCGCATCGGTGCTGCAATTCTGTTATCTTTTTTTAAAGCCACGGATAGATTTAACGCTTGATAGTGCGACGAATTAAATTCAAATATATGTTATGTGTAATAGGAATTTAATTTAGGAGCAAGCTTTACAGTAGTAAAACCACTTGATATGTATTTGTTTAACGCACATTCTACATCGTAGATCCAATTTGAACTACCGACTAGAACAGTTAATCATTGTATGCATAAAACTGTATAAGTACTTATATTTAATTGTGCCTGCCAGGAATACGGCAAGCACCTACCAACTTACTGAAACTACTATTATTACTATTATTATTTTCTTTAATTATAACTATTAACAAATAGAAAATGATACCACTCTCCTTGATAAATTGAATGTTAAACTATTTTGTCACCTAACCACATACCATAATTGTGAATATTCGAATTAAACTTCGGCTTAAACCGAGCACTTGTTGGCTTAGTGTGCCTAACACCTTGTAACTCAAACAAGCCTTTGTGTAACGGTTATGTTCTTTGGTGGCTCGTGAACTCTTAAAAACCACTTATGATTTGGTCCGTGTCATAAGAGTACCTCGTAAACAAGAATACTTAGGCATATTTATTCTTTTTATTGTTTGTGCGCCCATATAGACTAACGTTTTGCAAGACATTGCAGCTTGCATCACAAGAATCAAAGTTGTTCTAAGAGCTGGAGGACGGCATGGATGTATTCATAGTCCTCTGTGCCAACCGTGCAGAACGGCGTAACGTTAATTGGTAGATTCTAGTCCAATGTACAATGCTTTTGACAGTGAAAGACAGGGGTCCAAGTTTTGCTAAGTCTAAAACGACCTTCCCTGTTTATATTATTTGGATGTTTTTGAATTTCTATGGTTTTACGTATCATTCTTGGGAAGTAGTGGGGTACTCTGGCAAGTACTCTGGCCTGTTCGAATTCTAAGGTATGCCCATTTGTAAAAGTATGCTCAGCTGCATCTGATTTTGTAATACGTTTGTGTTTGCAATCGCCTTTATGTTTTTGAAGTGTTAAATCAATGGAACGACCAGTCTGTCCAATGCATCTCGAGCCGCAAGAACAAGGAATGTGATATGCGCCAGCAGTTTTTAAGCTTGATATTTTGTCTTTCACTGATCTGAAACCGTTACTCAACGTTTCATTGGTCGTAAACTAAGTTTTGATATTGCATCGTTTTAGGACATGTCGTATCTTATCAGTTGAGCCTTTACTGTAAGGTAGGAATAATAGGAATAATATTAAAAAACACAGTAAATAATTATTACTTAATTAATTTCACCTTCTTATTGTTTTTACTTAGTTTCTAGTTAGATTTTTTATAAAAAATCACGCAACTTGTATTTGATTCACACAACGTTCCAAACAGCAACCTCTTCTTGTTATGCAAATCAACTCTTTCAAGGATCTTCCTGCAATGTACTGCTCACAGACAGACCACACGTCTCAACCGTCTAATAACAGGAAACCTCAAATTCTCGACAGCAACCAGCAAACAGAGCAAACCTTGACATCCACCTGCTACAGTAAACTGTTACCCTTTTGGACACCCTTCTAGAAGATCCACTCAGCAACAAATAGCTTGACGTAATCCCATTTAATTTATGTTACATGTCAAATGTAATTTTTCCAATAAAGCTGTTTTAGTATGGCTCCTCAATGATTCACTTGTATATAACAATTTTGTTATCCATTAGGTTTTTACCACATATCAATTATCTTCATTAGTTAATTCTTCGATTCTTTTAATTATTTACTAATATTCCATTTCTATTCACCACGTAGATTTAGATTTTACTCTTTTTCATATTAGCCAAACATTTCTTCAATAAAACAGGGTCATATTTTTCTACATGCTTTTAGTTTGTTATTTTTTAATAATCAGAAACAAATTTCTTAACTACTTTATTTCCCTTTTTATACACTCTAGTCTTAGATATTTGGGTTCAACCTACTAAATTTTATTTTTAAAATTAACATTTGTAATACGTTTTCAAACTGTATCTTATCAATATTATTTTATTTCCAAATCCACCTGTTTTTTCAAATAGCTATGTTTCATACACATCTCTGCCTTATCCTTGAATAAATCCAAACCATTTCCAACCCACTGTAATTTCCCAATTTTAACAAATTTGATTCTAATCATACTAGGGTTATATCAAAGATAATATATCTTTGGTTATATCATAACAATATACACAGTTACGCAAGACCTTGTTGTCACGGAGAAGTTTTAGAAAGGCTAGGTCCGGTAATAATTTCGCCTTCTTTTGCCTTTTGCCACGTACCGTAACTATCAAATATAACTCAATCAATAAATATAAAAACTAAGTGTTGGAAATAACATCACCACTTAGCAAATGAGGACAAACGCAACGAATATTTATTGAATATTTAAGGTAGTGCTATTTAATCGCTTCAACCAGAAGCATTGCAGCATTTATATTTCATATTTCAATTTTATTTCTAAGTTTAAACCCCAAAGCTAGAAATTAATCACTTAACATTATCATCTAAAATGCTTCGCTTTAGAAATGTATTAAGCATATTTCTTCCTTTACATGCTTTGCAAAAATGGTTTGGACCAGACCTGTTCCTACAAAAAAGTCATTTAAAAACCGCAACAGTTACGAAAGTCAACAACAGAGTATGCATGGGAGTCGTTTTCTCGGTACTTTTAACTTCCATTATGCTTTATGTTCGTTCTCTGGTCTCTTATTCAAGTTTGCGTAGTCTGGATTTGCTTGAGTGGTTTGTGGTTTCCTTTGGGCAATCTATTATAATGGTTACAATCGCAGTATACGCCTTGCACCACTATTTTGTTAAACATAGATTGGCCAATGCGTTGAAAGATATCAAAATTGTCGACAAAAAGATGTGCGAGATAGGAATCAATGTGAACACCAAATTCGGTAGAACAGTTACACGAATATGGATGTCAACTGAATTGATGTGGACAATAATATATAACGCAAACCTCATTGCTGTTACAACTGATATAGAAGAGCGTGTGCTATTTGCCACCAATCTAACTTGTAACATTTACAAAATTGCTATAAAAGCTAGTTCATACGCGTGGCTATATGCTATGACGATTCGATTTCACCAGCTAGCTGCTTTGTTCTACAACTCGGGCACTTCTATTACAGGTATAGCAAACATATACTTAGATTTATGTAAAATTACTGCTTCTGTCAACGGTGTTTTCCATTTCATATATTTGATTCACATATTTTCCGAGTCTGCTATCTCAGTATTATATATTTTCTTCTATTTTCTCGATGTATACCATAATTTTAATCGTACGGTTCTCCCTGAAGTGTATATTACTGTTGTGTGTGCAGTAACTTCAAATGTCATACATCTAATTATTTTAGCCCATCTGTGTGCAACGCTTGTTGATCAGGTAAGTTCAATGTTATTTTAAAAGTTGAAATATTTTGTGTGAAGATATTGCAAGGGTTATATGTCACTATCTAGTTGGGTTTACCCGCGAAGTTTCTTTACTTCCTAATTCGAGAATTTTTATTACAAATATAGCAAACATTCACTTAAACTTATGTAAAATTACTGCTTGTGTCAACGACGCTTCTCATTTTATATTTTTGATTCACTTATTTTTCGAGTCTGCTATCTCAGTATTATATATTTTCTATCATATTGCCGATGTTTATAATTGTAATCTAATAATTCCCACTGAAGTTTATTTAGCTTTTATAAGTGATGTAATTTTAAATATAATACATTTGATGACCTTAGTCTATATTTGTGCAGCACTTACTGATCATATTATTTTAAAGCTATAAGAGCTGCGATGCTGTTGTGTGTAAATATTATGCGTTCACTTATTCTCTTCCAGAAGATTTTAGTCGGACACTTAGCTCCAAGAGTTGATCACTACAGTTTCCCAAATTATTTTCAAATATTGTAACGCTGCGTGATAAGGGCTTGCCAGCTAGACCCAGTGGACATGGAGTGCAGTTCTTTAAGTGATGTAATTACCAAATAAATAACATGAGCTCCAACAAGTGTTTCCATTACAACAAATATACTCAGATAGGTTAATAACTTCTAAACTCAGAGTATTCGCAGCATTGACGAACACAATATCTGAAATACCGAAGGTAACAGTAACGAAATCAGACAATGAATGATATAATACAACGCTGCATAAGGTAACCAATAGAGACATTCTATAAATTTGTATTGTGCCATACTTACTCGAAAGGGGCACCCCAATTTAAAGCTATCATAGCAGTGATTAGTACGATACAAATATAGCAAGCAATATATAACCAGTAAAATATGTAATAACATACTAAATACAGCTACAGTTTATGTTCCGGGCTTTTGGTACGAATATCATTGAGATAATCATTAACACAACTTATTAGGTTGCACTAATTTACTGAGATCCTTACGCTTGTGCCGGAGATGAGACACATGGCCCCAAACATGCACGAAGCTGCGATTGCAGAGTGTAAAACGAATTGCCCCAGACAGGATCAAAACTGCAGCTGCCGGCAGTGCACGCCAGCAAACGTCATTCACGGTTCTCGCAGTGCAAACAGATCGCAGAAGCCTCCAAAGTCCCTGGTTGACTAATAATTAACGAAATCTGAAGCTAAGAGCTACACTTGAAGCACAATTCACAGAATCCTGCCTAAAAAAACGCTACATTTTTTCAGGCAAAAGCAACCGGAAAGAAAAGCCTTGTTATAAAACAGCTGCTCCATCTGCCGGTAAAACAGATCATAACCCAATCGCTAACGCTGCGTTTACAAAACGACCTTGTTCCAATAAAGGAGCTTTCACACGGCCATGGATTATACACAAAACAAATTCTCATGTTAGTTACGCTTTTGACACGTAACAACTTATTGTATTATTTACAAACAGGCGATAGAATGATACTGACCGCTTTAAATTTTAATCACAAACGATTGTTTTGACCTAATAGGTACTTCTAATTATTATTTTCACAAAATTTGATCCAAAAGATTTTAGTCAGACGCTTAGTTTAGTACTATAAAGAACCTTGGTATACATTAGTATTATTCATTGTACAAGGTCCGGCAACGAAGCGAAGGTGGAAAATACTTCTAAAACTATGAGAGTTGCATGAATATTGTATATATATAAAAGTTGTAGGTAAGAAGGTGGTGCACATTTCTAAAATAGCCTTGATTACACAGGGTGGCTCAAAAAATTTTGGCAAATCAAACTTACCTTTTTTTAATGGAATGCCTTATATTTGGGTAGCTTAAAAGTTTTGCATTGAAATATTCATCATTTTGGTACAAAGTTGTATATGTCTAACGTCAACTGTTTTAGAGATATAACAATTTTATGTATAAAAATACCGAACTTCAGGCGGCTGCTGTAAGCAACAGAAAACAATTGAATTAAGGAAAACGTTACCAAAAAATTATGATTTTCGTGAACTACCTGTCAAGTGTAAAATGGTGGATCTTGGTATTAATGCTATACAGGGTGCTCAATATTTGCAAATTTAATGATATCGATTTTTTTAAATGGAACGCCCTGTATATTTTTATATTTTTAAAAAGCCCTTTTAATGAGCCTTCTTTTGATATGTTACTTTATACCTCTAAATTCAACTGTTTTTCAAATATGCGTATTTGAACATAAGAAACAATTTAAGCACTTTAAGATGCCTTGCTTCAAGGAATAACAAACAAACGCTGTTAAACTACTAATTTAAACAGTTGAGTTCTCGAAACAAAAGATAAAACCAAGTTTAGAAAACAAAAAACGGAAAAAGCAGGAGAAAATTAAATTTGAAAAACGATTTTATTTAGGGCTAGGGAATGAAACGTCAGAAGAAAGCTCATTAAAAGTACTTTTAAAAAATACAGGGATATACGGGGTGTTCTATTTAACTAAATCAAAATTATTATATTTGCTGATTATGAGTTTTCTGTACAGCAGGAATGGAGAACTATTTGGATATTTAATGTAATTACGTATAGGATTTTGGTGTATTGAGTTTGATTTTTTTAAAATCTGATATTATTGGTCTTTGAAATTAATTTATTCCTGCATTTATCGTTTTTTCGTGTTTATTATTCCTTGTATCAACACTATCTGAATTTATATTTTCTAAACCTAGTTTTGTGTTTTAGTTTTGGAGACCTCAAGTGTTTAAATCACTATTTTAACGGGGTCTGTTTTTTATCCCTTGAAATAGAACATCTTAAGGGGGCTTAAGTTATTTATTTAAGTTCAAACACGCATATCTGAAAAACATTTGAACTTAGACGTATAAAGTAACACATCAGAAGAAAGCTCATTAAAAGGGCTTTTCAAAAATACCAAAATATGCAGAGCGTTCCACTTAACAAAAATCGAAATCATTAAATCTGCAAATATTG
Source organism: Agriotes lineatus (assembly GCA_940337035.1). Lineage (NCBI taxonomy): Eukaryota > Metazoa > Arthropoda > Insecta > Coleoptera > Elateridae > Agriotes > Agriotes lineatus. Next base: position 77,558 of record CALNHX010006814.1, read on the forward strand.
AGCACCCTGTATAGCATTATTACTCAGATCCACCATTTTACACTTGACAGGTAGTTCACGAAAATTATAATTATTTGGTAGCGTTTTCCTTAATTTAGTTGTTTTCTGTTGCTTACAGCAGCCGCCTGAAGTTCAGTATTTTTTTACATAAAATCGTTAATATCTCTAAAACAGTTGACGTTAGACCCACATAACTTTATACCAAAATGATGAGTATTTCAATGTAAAATTTTTAAGCTACCGAAATATAGGGCATTCTATTAAAAAAAAAGTAAGTTTGATTTGCCACACTTTTTTGAGCCATCCTATTTTAGAAATGTACACCATCTTCGTACCTAAAACTTTTATGTACACAATATTCATGTAACTTTCGTAGTTTTGAAATATCTTCCACCCTCGCTTCGTTGCCGGACCCTGTATACTCTAATAAAACTCTCAATCATTGTATAGGTCACAGAAACTAGATTGAGTCTCAAGGTAGGTCATGAAAGGCGCTGTGATCATATTTGATAAATTGGCAATATGTGGAAAGTTGTCAAACATACAGTGTTTGATTACATTTTAAATGACAAGTAATCAGTAACGGTGGGTAGAGGGATTTCGTTTGCGCAGTGACTAACGTCATATGACAGATTCTTTCTGTTTTAAAGTGTGGAAATTGCAGTTGCTGGGATAGAAGGTTTAGCAGAGCCTGGTTGTTTAACTTAACACCATTATTTCTGCAATCCTTTTAACATTCAAGAACACCATACCCCAATGTTGCGTACGCCTCTGATTTATTGTATCATTTAGCTTAAATAAGTTTAACAATTTAATGTCAATATGATAGATGTAAAAATGTTACAATACGAAACTATGAAATTACTAGATTCTAACATTAGTTCCGATTCTTACCGCGTCTCAATCTAGATTCTGTAACCTGTAATTTACTTATTACAAGAATTGCGAAACAAGACGCCTGCTATTTATTCGGAAACAATATCTCAAATTCATTTAAGAGTGGATGCTACAAACACGGATGTGACAAACTATAATTTCCACAAACACAGCGATTATATACAATTTTTTTTCACATTTAAAATGTTAGTTTGTCAATCTAAGCAGAAATGTAACACTATTATTACGCGATGTAAAACTAAATCGTAACAAAAACAAAAATCGTGTCTAATATTAACTTCGCAGCTGGGTACACAATACACATACAGTATGTTTCGCTGCTTACATTCACACTTCTGTATCTTTCTTGTCTGTTTTCCAATCGATTTTAAATTTGGGTTAATTATATTTCTCTCTGAAGTACCTCTATAATTTTTACGTAATTTTACTGCAAACCAGTAGCCACCTGCAATAAAAATAAATAAAAAACCGCCTAATTTAAAAAAAGTCGATTAACATCTTGGATTTCGCATATCTTTGCATTCTGGTCAGCTGCTTTTAATAACTTTTTCAATAAAACTAAGTCGACTACAATTTCTTGCCGTTTGATCGCAGTAGACCCTTGGGTTGCAATGAACGGTGAAAGAAACCTCTATAAACAGAGTGCAGTTCTTTAAGTACTAACAACTAAATTAAAAAAGCCAAAATGAGCGCCAACGAATCTTTTAATTAACGACAACTGTATCCAGGTATCACAGCGAATTCGTAAACTGCAGTAGCATAAATATTCTGGAAGAAAACGTCAACACAGGCATTGGTAGCAGTAACAATAACAAAACCACAATGTTAGCATCACAGTATAATAATCACGAATTCAGTATCATATCGTACAAAGTACTGGTGATTATTTGCTAAACATAGGTTAACGTAGAGTAATAACTCTAGGCCAAAATTTAAGGTGCTCCCCAGAACGCATAAATCTACTCTCGAGTAAGTTAGCATATACAGTAATAAAAAAAGCACACAAATAAATTGCCCGAGAATGAAAAATCCTTAAGTGCACTATATATGCTTGGTCCGTGAAGCTATCGGAAAATTGACGGCGAAGTTAAAAACAAAATCTACGAGGTCCTGAGAAAACCCCAGTAGGTTCACAGCAAACAAATAGGGTACTTAATGCACCAGATCACTGGCTACAGCATTCAATTTGTTTTAAAGTAAGAGAACAAAGAGAACATGTTCCTTCACTTCCTTTTTCCCAGCCCCTTTAAGCTCACTCGAAACTGGAACAGCGCGTTGGAGGTCATACATCATATAGAAAATAGAGGGCTGGATACAGCAGGCGCTTTCAAGGTCAACACAGCTTCGAGGGCATGGACCCCAATGCGGGTTAGCCAAAACTCTTGCGATACGACACAGGTGGGTTAAAATTTGGGGCTTCCACTGCGGCTAAAGGAAATGCCCAAACTAGAATCACAAGCATCTTAAATGTCGTAAGAAGAAACTTTAATCGATTTACCCTATAAAACGGGTACGTGAGCGAAGTAAAACTAGCGTCCTCTCAAGATCCGTCAAAAATTTGACGTGAAAAACAAGAGCCACTATTATCGCATTTTCGTACCCACAACCAAAATGCAAGCAGGCGGAAAGCGCGAGAAATTTATATCATGTACTACAGATATCGAAAAACACGGACCTCCGAAATTGTAGAGGGGCTATCTAAATGTAACAGGGTGTCCTGTAAAAGATAATGCTAGACTTGTAACGAAAGAGTTTTTACAAAGGAAGAGATTAGACTTTAATACAACATGTGTCCCAGTAGTCAAGTTGACAACCTTTCGAACCGTATTTGGAATAGGAAATCAATATGATTATTTTTTATTAGGTTGACTCACGGAATTTATTTAACCTTTTCGTTGGGCACCAAACTGAAGCAAGGCGTTTCTACGCTCTTTTATTATTTTATTTTCGATTGCCCTTGAGTTGCTAGCTAGCTCAGACGTCAATACACAAGATCCGTTTGTTACCTCTGTTGTGGTTATGAGCCTGCCAACGCAGCTTTGTCCCGAGCTTGTTTCGCACACACCTTAAATTCTCAAAATGAATACTACGCTAGGAATAAAAGCCAAGGCTGCTCGCATGCACGCAATATACTAAATCCGTTTGCTTATATACATACAAATAAAAGCAATCCAAAACGACAATACGAAAATAATATAGGTAGTAAATAATAAAGATTAATATATAGTAGAAGGGCTACATGCTAAGAGATAAATGCTACTCGCATTTACAGTTTGACATTAACATATGCCATGAATAAACACCGATTAAAGTTTTGTTTGCAGTGCTCTGAGCTAAGAGATAATACACGCATTTACTGTTTGTATACGCTACAACTTACAGGACATCAAATGCTAACACTACCACGAAAGTTCGCAAAAATACCGGTAAACATGTTTATCAGTTTCACGATATTAGGCCTTCTTTTAAATATAAAAAAGTGGGCTGGTAACTAAGTCATAACTGTATCTTCAACAGATAAACTATTGAACAAACCACGGATGTTATAAATTATAACATTTCTAGATATGTTAATTGCCACTGTTTCTAAAATGTAATAGTAATTAACATAATTACTATTACATTTTAGAAATTTTCATCGTTAATAAAAGGTGTGTTACAGGCCAACTCTGTAAAAAGGCAGCTTTTTAAATTGATGGCTTCACAAGATCATCGCCATTTAAGGAAAGAGGTATTTTTAATATACTGTGGCCATGTAACATATTACCTATAATCTAAATACTTTTGTAGGTCAATGCATTCTCCACGCAACTGCTCCATAACGACGTTAAAATTACTGCTGGGGGTTTGTTCACCATCGACTTCACATTAATATATGGAGTAAGTTATTTAAAAATATCTAATCCCATCTTTTAGAAATGCTTTCAGATTATTGGACCAATTGCGACGTACCTACTGTGTTTGATACAGTTTAGATCAGCGGTCGCCAAAGAATGCGATTGAATAATACCTTAGTCTGTAGAACTATTTTTAAACTGCACGGAATTGTATACAGTATAGGGCAATATTTCTAAAATTGTGCAGTGGAGGTATATATTGACTCACATGTATTATAAATCGGAAGGATACTACCATAGGCTGATAAGCATATATTGTAATACATAATTATATCTCTCCTTATACCTACGTTTGCATGAATGTGTTAGTTATGTCGTACTATCAAAATTGATTATTGATTGCTATAATGTTGTTTAAAAATTATCTGCGTTTAATTTAATTCATTTTGTATGGGCCATTTACATGTATCTTGAGCTTTATAATAATAATAATAATAATAAAATGTAACAAAAGAAAAAATTATATCAGAATTAGAATATTGTCAACAAAGATTATGAAAGGTTGATACCAATGACGATTGACACAGTTTCGGATTTAGTGTTAAAGAAAATTGAAGATAAACTGGAAAAATTGATGAATAAATGTGAACATATGGAAAAAACAACAAAGCAGATTGAAACTGAAAATGAAGACCTTAGGAATAACCTTGACGATTTAGAGCAGTATACCATGCGTAACAGCTTGAGAATATGGGGAAGGGGGGAGGGGTAAAGCTTGTACTGCAAATCTGCAACAATAAGTTAGGATTATCTATCGCCAAAACTAATGTTGACAGATGCCACCGTGTCGGAATGCAAGGTAACAAAGAACCAAGAGCCATTACAGTAAAATTTATAAGTTACTCGAGACGTACTGTGTTATTTACCGCAAAAAAAATGAAAAGGGTCGGGAGTACATATCAGAGAAGACCTGACAAAAAACGCCTAAACTTATTAAACAGTGGAAGCGAGCTCTTCGAATTTAAAAATATTGGACACTGTCATGCAGCATGCTGTGTGGATGCTTAATTAATTCAGTAATAATATCCAGATATCTAATGGGTATCATGTGATAACAGTTGTGTGTAGACAACTGGTGGTAGTAGTAATGGTCAACGAGTGAGGTTGTTTACACTAAGTGAAAAGTATCTTGAAAATAATAATCTACGTTAAAATAATCACGTTAAAGGGCTAGATTTCCTTTTGTAAAGTAATAATTGTATATTTGATACGTAATAGCAAGACAACCTTCTTTATGATCAAATTTGACTAAAGGTTACAACTATTATTCAGATTAGAACTTTAAGATTGTTTGAAGCCATTTGAGTGGCAATTTTTGCTTCAACTAGTAAAAGGTATTTGTGTTTGTGGCATTCTGTGCTACGGTATATCCAGATCTTAAGGTGTCTTAGAGCTGCAACGAGCTATTTTGGTCGTAAACAACCCAAAGGAGGTGTTTACAGACTTCCATTCAGTTAGGAGCCAATAGAACATACACTCAGGTACAAGCGATATTTCAAGAAGGTTAGTGTGTATTTCTTATATTTTATTAAGAAATAAATAAGAAGTTTGGTACGAGAAAATTAGTGGAGATATTTGTAATTTCTATTTAGAGAGTAATTTAGAATATTTATTTTTCTAAATTTACATTGATTCGGGTACTCGACGTTTTCGGAAATTATAATTGAAAATTAACTTATTTTGGTTTAGGGTACCTTAATTAATTTTAACAACAAAGTTGGAAAAAGTTAGAACATTTGAATAAATAATTTGGCAACACTTTGATTTTGATTTATTTTAAAGTCAGACAAATTCTTCAAATACTAAGTAACCGAAGAAGAAGATTTAATTAAATGTACAAGAGGGTATATATTCATATAATATTTGTTATATAATAATTTTGACACCGCAATTGGAGCTGTGACCAGAGATACATGACAATTTTGGCACCTCAACTGGAGCTGAGAAAATTGTATAACAACACACGATGGTATTATTTTTGTCAACAAAAATAATCAAAAACTGCCGCTGAAAT